>VZRU01000059.1:72851-90715 GCA_013398155.1 Pedionomus torquatus | reverse complement strand
GCGTCGCGTCCCGCCGTGCGCATGCGCAGTGGCAGCGCCCTCCCGCCTGACCGCGCTGCGGGGGCGACAAGATGGCTGCGCCCATGCCCACGCTGGGGGCACGGCTAGAGCTGGGGGGTTAGTCCTCTCCGGTGGCTTAGGGAGTCGGGTTGCGCTGTGCCCCGTCGCCATCCCCGCATGGAGGCGCGGGAGTCCTGGGCGGCCTTGGCGGTGAGTGTGCGGGGCTGGGCCCGTTCTGCCCGTTGCCAAGGCGACGCGGCGGCTTCGGCTACCGGCCCCGTAGGCCCCAAACCGGCGCCGCGCTGAGGGGCGGCGGGAGAGCATCTCTGTCGTCCCTCGGCTTCCACAGCCGCCCCCGGGCGGGGGTGTCGGTGCTCCGGAGAGGCCCGCGGAGTCTTCCCGGGGGCCGGCCGTCGGTGCCGGGTGTGCGCACTGCGCGGCCTGTACTTTGCGCTGCGCATCTTGCCCTAAAAGCTACTTTTCAACCACCCCCAAACGGGTAGAGCCCCCCGTCTCCATGTGTAGGGACCATCTTGGAAATACCTGGCTCTTCTTTCAGTTCCGTGTAGAAAATCATGGATTTGGGGTAGAGTCTAGCAGGGGTAGAGTGAGGAGAGCTGCGGGCATGTGCCTGCTGTGGAGTTCAGCTCCCTGTCCCGATACTCCACGGCTGCCAGCTGCGAGATCACACTTCAATGTGTTTAAATTAAGTCCTGGTTTCGTTTAATCGTTCTGATGGAGTTAAGTTTAGCAGGTACGCCCAACTCCTAGTAAAGATTTTTCGGCTGTTTGACTTCTAATAACGCTGCTGTTATCGAAAGGTGGAGGAAAAGTGTGGTTTAGTTGTCCTATTATCGAAAAATCATTGCTGTTTTCTGCAGATGGCGTAAGTGCACAGGTATTGTGGCCCTCTGGCAGGTGCTCTATTAGCTGCTTCATGAATTTAAATGACATTTAAGATACAGAACTCAGAAAACTGAAGAAGCAATTAGTAACTTTTGATTCATGTTTAACAGATGGATAGATTAACTCTGTTTAAATCTGATCAATGTTATTTTCAGCAGATAAGGGTTTTGATGAGAAACAGCGAAGAAAAATCATTACATGCAAAATTGCCAAATAGATTAAAACAGTAATTAACTTATTGATGAAAATTTTAGTAGTAGATAGTGAACATCTCTCTGAATCCTCTGTTGGCCCTGAAAAAAAATTGAGTAATGCATGATTTGTTTTCAGACAAAGTTAAAAATTGTGCGTCTGTTTGTTGTGTGGTGGTCTACGTGAGGTAGACTTCAAATAATTTGTTCAGAAAAACTATTTAATACTAACTATCGATATTTTTTCTTTTGTTTTGAAATGATTTTTTCCTATTTATTTCATTGTTTTTCCTCCAATTTTTGACAAGTAATTGATTTCTACAGATCAGCCATATCTTGGGGAAACTTTTTAAAAAATGAAATCATCTGAAAACATAGACACTGGAAACAGATTGCACTTTAGTTGAAATGACTTTCAACTGAACCTTCTCATTTTCCTTATGACTTTAAAAACATCTTTCGTGAATATTTTTTTTTACCTATAGGATTTTGTCAGAAAAAAAAAATCAGTTTCATTTTAGACTTTGTTTAACAAAGCAAATGGGGAGGTAACACCTTAAATGTAGACCTTTGCTAAGAGAAAGTGAATGTTCTTTCTAGAGATACTTACAGGGGCAGCAGAATTGCTTCTTTCTTTTTTTGATCTTATCAAACAACTTCCTAGAGGTGTTGCTCACTCTGTGCTTTGTCATCTTGATAAGTGGCATTCAGTGTCTTCCTTTTATCTGGAGTGGGTAATTGTTGAATTGTTTTGCTTGTACTATTCAAAAAACTGAGCTTGTTTTGAAAATCCTTTAAAAATGGTTTAAAAGTCATAATGTCTATTACTTACTTCTTTTTTGTTGAAGCTTCCTTGTTAAAGCTGTGGAAGCTATTGGGGTCTGTGTGTCAGTTTATCATGTGACCTCAGAAAGGGTACAGTCAGGCATATGCCTCAGTTATGCACATAAGCACCACAACTTCACCCCTATGGATAATAATACCTTTTACTCCATGGTTTTGTCTTGAAGGCTGGTGGTGTTGCTGGCGTCTGTGTTGACTTGATCCTTTTTCCACTGGATACTGTAAAAACAAGGCTCCAGAGTCCCCAAGGATTTAGGAAGGCTGGTGGTTTTCGTGGCATCTATGCTGGTGTTCCTTCCACTGCTATAGGATCCTTTCCAAATGGTAAAGTATCTTTGGATTGTGTTTTGTCTTCTTTAAGTGGGACCTTAAGTTTTATAGGGCATTCATGTCTGTGGTGTCCTCTCCTGTAGGTGACTGGATTCTGTGAATCCGCGTCCAGCTCTGAAGAATGGTTTCTAGAGTCATACAGTATTGAACAACTCTTTGAGCAAGTCTGAATCAAGGCTGCTGCGTATTTACTCTGAAAAGCAATGCTTACTGATTGGAAGTGTTCCTGGATATGTCTTCTAAGCATGTCCTATACTTATAGGGGCACCCTAAAACATTTCTAAGTGCCAAAAAAGGCACTGCTGTTGTCATGATCCACTTTTTCACGGCCTTGGAAATGAAACAAAATTCAACGTGCTTGAGCACTGGAGCTAGTTGCCCTGGGGATGCTATGCTTATTTTTTTCTCCCTGAAAACAACTACATTGCTTAAAATGAGAAGACATCAGGAAAAATTTTGAAACTGAAACTTTAAAAAAGTAAACCCTTGTAGTCCCTGCAGAGAAAAGGCATCTAAAATTCCTAATGCCTTTATTCATTTTGTCTTTGTAGGGAGGGATAAAAAAGTAACAAGCTATGCTGTCAGTTGTAAATGTTAGGAGAACTTTGCTGGCAAATCCACTGACACCTTCAGATGTTTCATGTCCTTCATAAGATGATATAAAAAAAAATAAATCAGTTCTTTATCTTGTCTGCTGTGTTATCTCCTTCAGAGGTGATAAGCATCTTTTGATTAGCAGAAGGCAATTCACATAGACCTTCTTTACAATTAAAATCTCTTCCCCCGCAAGACATGTCAGCTTTTTTCAGGATTTACATCTTCAAAATCTGAACTGTGGTTTTATCTTTCCAACGTATGACTGAGAACTGAAATTATCTTTAGGAGGAGGAGTAACCCTTAAGGTGCAAGTGCCTTTGTAGTTGACTGTTGCAGTAAATAAACACAGCTTGTGTTGCTATGCTCAGTTTAGGTTTGTATGTTTCTTGTTCTCTGGATGGGACTTTTAGGAGTCCTTCACAAGCCTGGAATATTATTCTTTTTTTTTTATAGAGCTAAAATACAAAATATCAAACTGTGGATAGCTAGGAAGAAGTTACTAATAACTGCAACTGAAACAGTTTTGTGCATTGCAGAGTAGCAGACTTGTATCAAATATCTTGATGAGTTTGGGATATTGGCTGGTGGTTGTTGTTAGTTTTAGGGTTTTTTATTTACAATTAATCAACTGTTTTGTGTTGGGTGTGGTATGTTTTATGTTTGGGTTGTTGGTTTTTTCCCTTTGTCCTAAACCAGACTATCTGTACAATTCAAACAGTCGCATCTCTACCCTTCCTATCTATGAATTTGGAAGATACCATTTTTTCAAAACTTATTGGACATTCATGACAAATTAACCCATCTTTCCTTATCTCAATACTAAAAATGACCTTAAGTCCTGCCACCATTGATGTTAGTGAGAAATTCACCAGTGATAGCTAAGAGCATGAACTTCTGAGGAAATTATCTTAGAGATTGTGTTGATACTGGTTTGGGTCAAAACCATCCTGTTTTCAACTACAGTTGTACAATAATAGATGACAAAATCCACCTCTAAATGTTTTAATGCTAGTTCTGTGATGGAGGAACAGTTAAATGACTGCATGTGTTCTTGAATTTCAGCTGCTGCATTTTTTATCACCTATGAGAATGTGAAATCCCTGCTGTACCATGGCTCTACATCTTACTTGACTCCAGCAGCACACATGGTGGCTGCCTCCCTTGGGGAAGTGGTAAGAAAGAAGTTCATATATTGTGTGTCTGTGGGAGGAGAGGAAACCATTCAATTATGAAAACTCAGGTTTGCTGTTATATCTTACTTTTTTGAGTGTTGACCATCTTTGTGACAGTTGTTGCAAAGATATTACTTATTTTTTAATGAAGTGCTGGCACTTATAAGGATTGTTTCAAAGTGAATGAATGAGTGAACAATTCTTAGTGGGCCTATGAATTCTTAGTGGGCCTATTGGCTGACCTTGCTAAGTCAGTAGATAGTTGAAGTGTGCATTGTTCCAAAACGTGAATACAGCTTCATATTGTAGTAGTTTTATGTCAGCATTAACATTGAAGAAAGGCTTTTACAGACTTTCAGCTTCATGTGGGGTAGTCTTGGAAAGAATTTTTTTTTTATTTTAAAAATAGCCCTAAGACAATGATGTTATATGTAAAGTGGGTAGGTACCATTGTCTGGAACACATGCACCTTGACATGTAAGAACCAGTGTTAACTAATTAATATTTATCTCCCTCTCCTTCCCTCCTTGCATTCACATTCAGCCAACACCACTACCAAAATACTTTATTGTATTTATAAACAGGCTCTCCTTATGGATCTACAAAGTGAGGGGACAGCGTAGGACAGCTGGTGGCTGTGTAATTTCACTTACCAAACCATGTGTAATGCTTTCCTAGTGAAGCCTGTCATGGTGGAAAGTGTCATGGGTAATCTAATGAACCTTTTTCCCTTGGGATGGACATCTATATATTTTAGTGACAGCTTTTTTGCGTGGTCTCTGTGATAGCTATAATCCTCAGTTTAAAATATTGGTGGGGTTATTATGGAATAAAGATATATGTGAACCATAACAATAATTTCTCTATACTAGCTTTTTGAAAGTTTTCCCCCACTTTAGGGAAAGGTTGCTCTGTTTCTTATCCGTTAAATCCATTATGTTGTTTATAGCAGGTTCTTGTGCTGCAAGTAATGCCTTGTTTTGCCTAGGATTATGCCATACTCAGAATAATTGGGACCAAATTCTCTTGAATGCTTTAGATAATCATTGAGGAAGGTCACAAGAGAAAAGTCTTGTTTTGTCACCTAGTTTGCCCTTGCCTTCTTAGCAGCATGGACTTTGAACCTGTTGAATTCAAACAACAAAATGCCTCTTGCCTTCATGACTTTCCAGTCTAATGTATGTGTGTGTGTATACGTGAGTATGTATGTATGTGGGTAAATAGTGATGCCGTTTTATCCATGCATTTTATTTTAGAAGTTTGAATATTGTGTTTTTAAACACCCTTTCTGAGATTATTTGCAAAGAAAAAGAGCAAGGTTTCTTTGGATTAGCTAAATCAAATACACTCTAAGTTTAGCAAAACCCTTCTTTCCCCAGATGCTCTTCTTGTTTTTCACAGCAGAGTTGGCACAGCGTCTTGGCAGTTTTTGGGGATGAGTGTTCAGCTGTAAACAGTCCATTGCTGTTCTTGCCAGTGCTGTCCACCTCCTTTCCCCAGCTTTTGTCACACTAGATGTTTTCTGGCACTGCAGTAATGATATGGGGGAGTGAATTACTGTGTCTCCGCAAGTTTGGGGGAAGTAAATGGGCTGTACAAAACTGGCTTTTCTGGCTCTTTTGCAACTTAAACTTAGACCATGATGTGGGGCAGAAAAGTGTATTGTCTCTGTAGTTCTATATTCTGCTTTTATTAACTGAGTTTTTTCATCTCTTGTGACACTGGCTTCTTTCTTTCCATTATGGGTAGCTGTGTATTTGTACTCCCCATGTTGGCTTGATCCCAAGCTACCAGGGGTGCAGAAGGGTCTATGCTGTTTTAATTTAGCACTGGGTACCTCCCTTTTGTAGCATCCTACCTAGCTACTTCCCACGGGAAGCAGTTCAGCTCTCCCTGCTTTCTGTGGTTTCAGATTTGATTCCCAAGGAATTTTTATTCTCTGTAGAGATGGTAACGATTAGATTGAATGGGATTTAGCCAGGGAACTTAATTTAACATACCAAGTGCATGAAGATAGGTGAACACAGCACCTCATAAACACTCTGGTAGTGGTTTTAGGCAGGAGTAGATAGAATGTGATAGATTTAAGGGTGGGTGGGATACATTTGTGTTGCTGCCCCAGGTGGATTCTTTGTCATCTTGATTAGAGCCTGTGCTCTCGGGTTATGACTTCTAACTTAAGGCAATGCACAGAACTTATTTTCATGGAAGGTCCGTGAAGGCTGTTAGAAATCAGCAAGAGATTTTTCGCTATGGCAATGCATAGCCCTTGAATTTGCCTGCTATTTCACAGAATATGGACATGTTGGAGGGAAGGGATGCCATCCAGAGGGAGCTTGACAGGCTTGAGGTGGGCAAAGTGCAAGGTCCTGTACACAGGTCAGGGCAATCTCAAGCACAAATATAGGCTGGCTGGAGAATGGATTGAGAGCAGTCCTGAGGAGAAGGACTTGGGGGTGCTGGTAGATCAGAAGCTCAATACAAGTCAGCAACACGTGCTCACAGTTCAGAAAGCCAGCCACATCCTGGGCTACATCAAAAGAAGTGTGGCCAGCAGATTGAGGGAGGTGACTCTGCCCCTCTACTCCTCTCTGGTGAGACCCCAACTGGAGTCTTGTGTCCAGCTCTGGCACCCCCAGTGTAAAAATTACATGGACGTGCTGGAGCAAGTCCAGAGAGGGCCATGATGAAGATCAGAGAGCTGAAACACCTCTAATATGAAGATAGGATGGGAGAGTTGGGGTTGTTTAGCCTGGATAAGGGAAGGCTCTGGAGAGTCCTTATTGTGGCCTTCCAGTATCTAAAGGGGACCTATAGAAAACACAGAGAGGGACATTTTATTAGGAACTGTAGTGATAGAATGAGGGGTAACGGTTTTAAACTGAAAGGGGGTAGATTTAAGTTAGATATCAGGAAGAAATTCTTTACTGTGAGGGTGGTGAGACACTGGAACAGGTTACCCAGAGATTTTTTGGATGCTCCATCCCTGGAGGTGTTCAAGCCGTGGTTGAATGGGATTTTGAGTAACTTGGTCTAGTCAGAGGTGTCCCTGCCCATGGCAGGGGGGTTGGAACTTGATGATCTTTAGGGTCCCTTCCATCTCTAACCATTCTGTGAAAAGCAGATTCAAGAGGTGTTTTAAGCTTCTTAAGTGCTGTTTCAGAATCAAGCAGAACAACTGGACTCATGGAATGGACTCATGAAGAGGTGCCAACACTCTGCAATAAAATCCACTGAAAAACGGTCTTTTCTTTTGGGAGTGGGTTGTTGACGTTATACTTTCTCTGCCTGTGAGGATTCTGTGAGAAAGCTATAACCGGGTAATTTAATTATCAGCAGCCAAAGAACAGTTGGCTACAGGTTATATGATTGCATGATTATAGAACCTGTTGCCTGTGCTTTCCAAGGTGGTCTGTAGTCTTGAGACCCTTACCATTCAGGCACTTCAATACTTTCATTTTTCAAGCTGACAGATGGAGATGCAGCATAGTTAAATGAGTTGCAGAGGGCTGTCTCGTGCTTAGCGCTTGCTGCTCTCAGGCTGGAGAAATATAGTGATAGCCATTGAAATAGCAATCTGACTTTATGGTGTGGAAACTGCAATGTAACAGCCATTTTTCAGCTAATAAGATTCTGTTTTCTGCTGGCTTTTATTCTTCTCTTGGTGTGATGGGGGACCTAAGCTGTAAAATAATTGAGATAGGGATTTAGAGATTTGCTACAACAAACCTGTAATAAAAATAGCACAAAGCAAGATTTGTTTTATAGAAAGTCTTAGCTGATCAATAGAAATATATAAAGTACTCCAAATTGCATCAGGGTGAAAGTTATAATTATAGTTTTATTGATCAGTCATTAAGTTTTAATCAGGACATAACCACTGGGACTATTATTTTGTCAGTAGTATTTTTTAATACATATTTTTGTGCGCTTCAATAATTACTGTGATATAAATGGCTTTTAAATGTGAAATAATAAGCAAAGACTCTGTCATGTTAGGATTCCCAATGCATCTCTTTGCATTTCCAAACTGTCTTTTTACAGAAAGGAGAAATTAAGATTTACAGCAAGAAACTGGCGTTAGATTTCTAGGTTTGCTGCTCCTTTTGCTGGTGAGCATAAATGAGTCAGCTGCCTTCTTGTGCATCAATAAAATTTATTTGCTAAGCTTAAAGGAATGTTAATGCTGACTAATCTGTGTTTTGAATCTGACCCAGTAAAAATAGTAAACTAGGTAAAGAGGGGGAAAAAAACCTCAAGGGTTGCTTCAATAAACATTAAAATATATGGGAGAAATCAGTCTAATGGGAGCTCTTACTTTTTATAACAACTGTTCTTCTGTGTTGTTCACAGCCTGTGTAAATTCATGGGAAACACAGTCTGCTGGAACTGGTTTGGTCCAATTTCCCAGTTCCAGGCTAGGAGGCACAAAACCAAGCAATAAAAAGGTAGTGGCTGTAGCATGTTTGGTTTTGTTTTTTTTTTTTTCCCCTTTTAGGCAGGAGAAATATAGAAGGCTAATCTCATCTCCCTGAGTGAGATAAAGAAAAGTACATACAAAATCTGACCCTGTTAAACATAATTATTTTTTCCTATAACTGAATCTTGCTGTACAGGGACTCTGAATATCCCATAATACATGAAAAATTACTTACAGAGATACATCCAAAACTCTAGAGGGCAGATATGTGGTATCTCATCAAGGAAGATGAAAGTTTAAGAATACGTGAGTTACCAAGGGGGAAAACCCCTCATTATAGCACTTGTATAACTGTAATTTGGAGATAGGAAACATACCTACTGCTTCCAGGGCTTTGGAATTTTTCATCTTGACTCTACATTGCCCTGTATGTTTAGTCTGCCTGTATCTTTCCAGTGAGCTGCCAAATGTGCTTGGAAAACATGATATCATAGGGAGTGGAAAGGAAAACCAGATGTTCTAGAATTTTAATATTCTAAGGTGGTGTAAGTAACTCTGAGGAGGAGCACTATTTTTAACCTCCGAGGGCCCACTTTAAATGTGCATCTTGGGCATCCCAAATTTGTTGTACAGCTCCAGATTGATTTATGTAGAATATTTTTGTCAGTTTAATATGACAGTGTATATTATTAATTACGAGAAACTCCGATAAACAGAAGTTCTCCTCTGGGCCTTCCCCCCCAACCTTCTGAAAACCCGGTTTTATGAGACAAGTTTAAGATTGTCCCAGTTTGACCGATGAGCTTGCATTCATGAGTGCAAAAGTGGTTCGATTCAGCACAGATAATTTTACATCCTGCTGGCTTTTCCACGGAGGTGAGAATAAAGTTGTTTGGATCTCATTCTAAAGAAGCTAGTTAACAACAGCCTTTTGCATCTAATATCTAGATACCGTTATGCTTACAACCTGAGCTTTGCAAGATATTTTCTGTAAGTTTCTTGTAAAAATCAGGTTCACTGTAACCATATTTCTGAGGTTTTCTTTTATTTTTGATTGTCTCTTTTTGGTATTTTTGGTGAGGTGGCCTTTCATCCCCCAGGGAAATGCAGTTGGACATGCATTTTACAGCCTCATCTTGACTTACATAAGTAGGTGGGTCGTGTGAGATTGTCACCTCACGTGGCTCTACAGGGCAAGGTGAGGACAAGCATTTCAAGGTGAAATTCCAAGCTCACTTGTGTATTCCAGCGTGATGCCACTTCAGATACTTTAGTGATAAGAGCAAAGTGTGTGGTTCATCTATGATTAGCATCTGACCCTCAGTATTAATAACTTGGGAATTTTTTTATCTGCTGTTGGGATGTGTCAAATAGAAAAGCTTCTTAATGCAGGAATTATCTTTCTGGGGAATTCAGATAGCTTTTTCTCCTTGTCATAACTTGCTTCTTAGAAAAAGCAAGCCCAAATGCAAGTAAGTTCACAGCTTACAAACCATGGTTCTGTAGAATGACATTTTAGGGTGTTTTTAAACTAAATAAAGAAGGAAAGTGCGTGTTTTATATTACTTTAGGCTTTAGGTTTTTTCTGCGGGGAAAAGAAAAAGGCATTTTAGATATGAATGTCTATGTCTCTGTCCATGAATCGGTCCCTTCTTCCCTCTGCCCTGGTGGTAGCTTTTTGAAACAGTTAAGTACTTTCAGTTTAATAGAAGAAATAGAGTCTCCAAAAGTTTATTGGTATGAATTCCGTGAGTAACTGAGTAGGTCAGAGAAGAAAGTTGGTATTAATGCCCATTCTGAGGAGAAGGCACAAGCGTGAGTCAGACATATCCACAGAGTAATGTCATTAAAGAGTCTTCAGCAGGATAATTGGTCAAGGCTTTTTGGCATTTGTAAGCCCTAGAAGATCAGTTTATAGGAGTCCAATCTAGCAGAGATGAAACAGCCACTCATGTCAGACATGGAGTTAAGATTTTAGCTATTTGAGACTCCAAAATTTGTATGTTGGAAGACATGGCTTGAAAGTTCAACAGGAAAGTTGGATGCTCTTATTAAATCAACAACTGTATCCTGCAGCAAAGAGGTGATTTAGCACTTACGGTGTGTCTAGATTTTGGGCTAATGGATTTGAATTTTTAACTATTCCTTTTCTAAGAGCTGAGTGAAGAAATAAACAAAAATTTCCAAACAAAAAGCTTCATTTTCTGTGTCGTCTCCTGTCAGCCAGTGTGGTGTGGACCTATAAGCCACAGTATTCAGAGTAGTCTTCAAAATCCAAAGTCTGACAGCAGTCAAAGGCTGTTGGGACCTGTCCCACAGTACTTAAGCTTTTTTTTTGCTATTTTCATTGATCAGTACTTGTCATTTTGGTTGTGACTCTCTTGTGCTGTGCATATCTGGATGCATAAAGACATTGAGAAGGTGAATGTGCCGACTCTGACAAGATGAGCCATGGTGGGGGGTGCAGCAACGTAGGTGGTCTTTCAGATTAATCATTCTGAAATATTCATAAATTAATCTAGGTAAGGTCAGGTCTGCAATACAGGTGCTACTGGGTTTTTGCCAAATCCTTCTGCAGAAGCATAGCTGAGCAGTGGTTGGAAGATGGTTGTGAAGGTGAGACTGCTGCCATTAAGAGCTAGTGGAGAAGGAGAATAGCAAGAGTGGATAGAAACTCAAATTAGAGCTGCAGCTGGAAATTGCTTGTAAATAAAGATAAATGGAGGCATGAATGCACAAATGCTGCCAACAAATTAATCATACAATTAAAGGCTGAAGCAGCAAATTAAGAACTGTCAAACACCTAACCAGCTACCCACGAAGATCTTCTCTTGTACTCTCCATGTGAACTGCATGCATTACTACTTCTTCATCAGTTGACCTTCCGTGATTGCTTTGTGTTACCGATTCAGTTCAGGGCTTATAGGACATGCTGCTTTGCGATATAGAGTAGAAGCTGGAGGGTTGTCACCTCTTCTTTCAATCCTAGGGCTGGTATTCAGCTGATTTAGAAATGTTTGTAGCTCAAAGTGTCTATAGAGGAAAGCTAATTTGGGTTAAACGGTACAAGTGATTAATAATTTTGAAGTATTTTTCCGATGCATTTCCTGGCTTGCAAGATATTTTACTAGAGTCAGCTTTGGAAATGTCTGAAACAGTTTAAGGTAAGTTTAGTCCAAAATAAGGTTCTGTACAGGGTTTGTCAGGAATAGCTGATTTTTGAATAACTCCATATGTGGACAAGCCCATAATTCTTCAAGTGAAAAGGCTGTGAGACAGAGTAAGAGATCAATTAAAGGAAAATACTTGATAAAATACAATGTAGTTGAAATTTCCGTATTCTGGGCCAATGTAACCCCACGAGACTGAACAAATTCTAAAACACTAGTCATCTTTCAACAGGAGACTTAATGTGTTTTCAGAAAATATTGCCTGTGTTCTCTTGCCTGAAATCTCATTAACATGTGTCCTCCTGTAACACAGCCTGACCCCACTTGGCTCCTTGGAAACAATTCTTTTCTGGAAGGGTTGCACCATGCTACTTTTGCTGAAAGAGCGATTTGGCTGGTGGATGTGATTAGTTTCTTAAGCCTTTTAAAAGAAGTTTAACAGACTCTCAGTGGTGGAAGAGTTGCTGGGATAGACTGGATCATACAGACAATTCTGTAGGTTGAATTAGGGGTCTACTCTTCTTGGGCTTTAAGGCTTTCTGTGTTTAAATGTGGTAGTAATTTATGATTCAAGCATCAGCCAGGATTTATTTTAAAAGCTCTTCACTTGTCTGATTTTTGCCGTTCAAGTTTAAACCAACTGCTTGTGACTGTACTGAGGTACTTCAAAATCTGTGGGACCCTTAATCTGTGCTGGAGTTTGAAAGAGGTGTGCGTAACAGCAGGGCACTTTTGGTAAATTTTAGATTTAGTTTTAAAAAGAAAACAAAACTCTACACTGATTAAACTTTCAAAGACTGATTTAGTTGTTCAAAGCCCACAAACTTTCAAAACATCTGAGAAGTACTTCTGTAAAGAAGTGGTTGATGTGAGCTTTGTCAGTTTCACAGACTTTCCCTTTTCTTTGCCCCTTAACTGATACATCGGGGAAACACTTTCTCCTCACTGAAGAGAGCTCAGCACAAATTTCCACAATTTGAGGACAAAAGTGTTCCAAGGTGTACCTGATGTGGCTGATGGAGAGGTAGTCGGGGAGCCTACAGACGGGCTTGTAGGGCATGTAGCTGGGCAATTGAAGAGCCATGCGTGGAGAAGGAAAACCAAGAGAGGGACAGAAACCCATGTTGAGAGGGCTGCTGAAGTGATGGACAAGGAGCCAGCTGAGGACTTCAGGCAGCTGGGGTGAAAAGGCCATTGATGACCATTGTGAGGGGAGAAGTGTATTATGGTGCAGATGATGGTCCGGAGCAGGAGGAAGGGAGCTCTGGAAAGCAATAATAAAGAGCTGACTGAGATTTGGCAATGACAGGATGAAATAACACTCTAAAAAACAGCTCTGCTGGTCTCCAGGTGGAGGCATCTAAGGTGGAAACAAGGAGGAAGTTGAAAATGTTTGTGCAGAAGCTCTGTTTTTCCAAGTGCTTGCTACATTCTGTCCCTATGAATGGTCTCATCTCCGAAATAGTATGTTTTTAAGTTCTGGCAAATGCTGAGATCTGAGGGATCTTGCTGGGTGAGATTGCTCTTTGAAGAAATGTTTCCTGCCAGCATACAGGGGAGCTGCAGTTAAATTAATGAAGGCCCTGTTGTGTCAGTCAGAGGAAAAGATGGGACAAAGAGCTTGGCATTGTCTAAACTTTCCCATCCAGAGCCCATTAGTCAAAACTTGTTCTCTCTGTGGGGTTTAAATTAGGAGTGGAGTCACCTGTTCATGACCCCAGCAGCTTTGCAACAGGACTGAATTTAACTATGCTGGAAAGGCTCATCTGTGCTGTGCTTGAGTGTGGGAGGGGAAAGTAAGATTAGCATATTCTGAGGTTTTATTTTGAAGATGAACACTTTTTTGCTGGGGCTGGCAGTTAAAGCAGAAATGGACATTGTACAGTATATATAATGGGCAGTTCTTGTCACCTCTGGAGACAATTTCCTTGTTAAAATAGGTGTTAACACTTCAATTCTCTACTGCAATTGTGCTTTAGCAGGTAGCACAGCTTGCTGGCAAGCACGTCTGGAAGGACTTGTTCACAACTCGAGTTGTGATCCACAGCAAATTACAGACTGTACATCTTTGTTCTATGTTGGTCAAAAGGGCAGCAGTTATTTAGATGAAGGTGTATTGGTGTTTGAACTGTTAATGGGTCTCTCCAACAGTTCAGTCTTCTCTGTTGAAAAAAAATATGAAATCAAATGACAAATGCATATTTTGTGTTTCTCTGCTTTTCTGTTAATTTTCCTGGTGGTGGAAAGAGTTGGGTAGTTCAACTTCTGTCTACAGATACATGTTATGCTCCCTCACCCCCACTATCCAACATTCCCAGTCCAAGAGTTGTGACCAGAGTTTAGAAACAATTATTTGGAGGCTGAGACACTTTGTTAATCTCATAATATTGCATCAAAAATAGAGGGGGATCCTAGTGGTACCTTAAGAATCAAACATATACTAACAGAGTTTGGAGAGGCATAGGAAGCAGCAGTGCTGTATTCAAGGTCTGTTGACTTGAAATGAGGAGAAACTTTACCTTCTTTTTCGGAATCTAAAGGAAATCAGTGCAATTTAAGACCTCTGAATTTTATACTTGTTTGGTTATCTGAAGAATGAAAAAAAGGCATGTTTCATGTTTCAGATTAAAAATAGTAACTTCCTACTTACGAGGGAGCATCTCACAGAAGTTGAGATGCTCAGGTTATGCCTTCTTTATTAATCTATTTTGGGAAGCAGTAGTGATTTAATGTGTATATAAAAAACCCCAAAACTAACCAAACAACAAATGAAGAGCGAAACAAACCTGAGCTATAAGTTGGCTTTTGTCTGCAGGAGTACAGCCAGAGCTAATGCAGCGTGCAATTTGAAAAAAAAAAAACAAAACAAAAAAACACCAAAAAAACCCCAAACAACAAAACTGACACAAACCCAAACAACCCCAAACCAAAACCATCTTTATTCATTCTTCTCTTTCAATGGAGTTTTAGAGCTGCTCTGTTTTTCTTTCTCTTCCTATGTTGTGTTGAAGCAGGCAACCCTGCTAGCCTTCAAACATGGGGTGAAAAGTTAGGATTGTGTTGCCAGATTGACTGCATCCTAAATATATGTCCTTTGATAAGTCATGGACTCATTGTTGTCATTTTTTATTGGGTTAGTCATTATCTTGCACAGGTATTGTGATGTTTACTTTAAACTCTGCTCTCTGGATACAAAGTTGTATAGCATCATAAGTTAGGTCCTTATTTGATTAAGAATAAACTTATGCAAATATCACTCAAGAGTAACTCTCCTCAGGTACATTCCTTTAATTCTGTAGTAAGTATCAAATTATATTTATATGGTGAACATCAAAGTTTCCCAGCCTAGTCAAAGTCATTAAAACTAACCTCCTGCTCAGGAAATTTAAAATTAAAATCCTTTAGACAGTGTTTTAAAGGGTTTAAAGCCGTAAATGTTTCCTGGAGCTCCCTGCATGTTTCTATACCCAGTTTCAAAACAGGCTTAGATGTGCAAGCCAGAGACTTGCTTGGAGTCACTGAGTGCAGGTTCCTAAATCACGAGCCGCTAATGTATTTCAGAAGAATTCTCTGTTAGACTACTCTTCTCCTGCCATGTGGCAGAACGGCTGGCTAATTACTAAGTGGAAAAAAATTGGTCTTGATCCTCACCCAGTCCCAAGTTAGTGCAGAGAATAGATCAGCTCGTTAGCCAGGAACACATCAGGTGCCAGCATTTTAACAGAATGAGCTTTTAGTTTTCATCCTTCAGTAGCCTGTCTTAAGAGCAGGGATGATATCTGTCTATCATTAAAGATAAGAAGTGCTCAGACCTTAAGGTTGTGGGAGATTTTGAGAGTGTGAGTCAGAGCGTCAACTGCGCAAGGTGTGTGTGCCAGGCTGCACCAGGTAATGCTTTCTGAAGCTGCTCGCCTTAGAGGCACAGCGCTGCTAATTGTGCTGTACCAGCTGTGTCCCTGGTTCAGAGACAAACCTGTCATGCATCAACCCAATTTAAATGCCCAGCATAAGCCCTTAAAAGCAACTGTAGCACCTGCCCTCTTTCAGGTATTTCTGGATACATCTCATGCCCAGATCGTGCCTGCAAGGTTAGTGGTCAAACTGTAGTATGAGGTGCTTAAAAGCAAATGTACGTGTTATCTTTCATTCTCTGCTAAGTCCTACAAAGCCAGTCATGTAGAAAATGGTTAGCTTGGAGCACAAAGGATGAAAGTAAAAGGCTGTTACTCTAAATGGGATGTGTTAATATTTGAGTAATAATACAGCTTTAAAGACCGGGAGGAATTGTGCTTTTTTCTACTGGTATTGTCATTGTCTTCTGCTTGGCTTTGCCTAAAGAATAGAACATACTGGGTGAAGGAGACCTGCTAGTGAACTAGGGGTGCTGTTGTGGTAGATTGCAGATACATGCTTACTCCAGGATCATTTCAATAAAATAATAAAAATCTCCTTTTGGCTGTGTTTGCTGCTGGTTTGCCTGGATGACTTGGCTTGCACCAAATCTCCTTGTAAGCAGGGCCGTCCCCTCTTTGTTATTTCTTTTTATGTGTCCTGTGTTACTGTCTGGAGAAAAATATGTGATAGCCTTGTGCTGATGTATTAGATGTATAATGCCCAGTTCTGAAAAACTGCTCTGGCTTTTAGTAGGATTGGCCCCTATGGAGAAGTTAGTGGTTTAAGATAAGGTGTTTCCAATAAACTTAGGTGAGCCCGTGGAAAAAGACTTTGTGCAGGTTCCTGGGTCTGTTTGCAGGACATCTTGGTTTTTGTTAGCTATAGCCACGTAGGGACAGGTTTCAGCTGTACTGAAACAAACTGTTTAAATTTGTATATAAAAAGAAGCTTTGTGTTGACTTTAAGGCACTTTTGAGACTCGAATGCACTGGTCGTTCTTCAGGGTCAGTTGAGATCTCGGTCAGAACCACCAGGAAAGTCCAGTTCCAAGATGAATCCGACCAGGAGATGGCAGCATTGATGCACGCAAGGAAAATCCAAAAGTTAAACTGCTTTTCCCTAAACTGTCAGAGGAAAAAAAATGATCTTAATTTATTTGGAAGATATACTGTCTTAGCAATACATAGATAAATGTTAACCAAGTAGTCCTATTTTTAGCTTTTTTTCCTTAAGTGGCTAATGCAAGTCAGTAAATTAAAAATGTATATAGGTCTGCATCTAAATACTGGAATCACCCTTTAGCCTGGTAATGTTTTAAGACAAGGATTTTGAAATTCAGTATAATTTTGGTCAGAATTGGTTATAGTATTAAAAGACTAGAAAGATAATAGATGCTAATACTGTTATTTCTGCATACTTGCTTTGTAAATTAATAATAGCTTTGGTTGTAGCTGTAAAATTGGGTTTTATTGAAGCTTAAATCTAAAAATCCTTGACCTTTTGTTTCAGGGTTATTGTCTTCCTGCCCTTACAGTCTGTATACATACACATTGACATGGGTGAGAATCCGAAACCTGGAAGACTGTCTTATCTGACCTGGTAAATAAGGCAGGAGCTTGTAAGGCAGCATCCATTTTTCCCCTGGACTTGATCTGTAGGGTCTTGATACTGTCTTTTTGCCCCAGTCAAAAGATGGGAATAACTCCTGGCTCTAGAGCTTGCTTGGAAAAATTAGCATGGCCCCTATCAAAAGGATGCTGTCGTCTGATCCTTTAATTTTGGCCAAGATAGCTTTCTGTGGCTCACTATGCAGATGTTTGACAGAGAGCGAATTTGTCACAGGGTCATCTCCAAAACCAGTAGGATGTACCAGGAATGACCTGAGTTTGGCAGGCTGTATTGTGCTCTTCTGTGTCAAGCAACAGGCTACATCTATATGAACAGCCTGGGGATTAAAAAGCAATTTCTTCCTGGGATCTTGATGATTAGGGAGGTGAATGGGCTCCCACTGTGCAAGGTCACGTTATTATCTGTCTTCCCTGTCTATTTATCTAGTAGTCGATGCAGGTAAAGGCATATATGTAGACAGTTACTGCAGAGCAGCCACTCAATTATATCTTTCACCCTCACTCATGCAATTTACTCTAGCTTTGAGATATCTGAAAACTTAAGCATGAATTCTCTTGGTGCCGCGTTATCATACAGATTTAGCTAAGAAAGCAAATGGTGGAGATGTGTGTTGCGTTCTTTTAACTTTGGCAGCATTACTTGGAAGGCGCTGCAGTGTTTGAGATCTGAGCGTAATAGATTGGAGATTGATTGATTTATTTATTTTCCCAGC
>VZRU01000059.1:0-63154 GCA_013398155.1 Pedionomus torquatus | reverse complement strand
TTTTTTTTGGTTTTTTTTGTTTTTTTTTTTGGTTTTTTTTTTTTTTTTGTTGTTGTTGTTTTTTGTTTGTTTTGGTTGGTTTTTTTTGTTTGTTTGTTTTTGTTTTTGTTTTTTTTTTTCCCATTGTTTTGTTTTTTCTTTAAGCATGTGCAACAATCTCAGATTTTCCAGTTGGACACTCTCTCAGGCTTGGTGTAGTATCCATATATACTGGTTAGAAGCAGAATGCAGCCATCCTTGCTGCCATCGATTTGCAGCTTACCAGTGGAGCACACAATTATTGCCTCTGTCTGAGATCAGTGGGTGTCTTCAGATGAAAAATATTTCATATGTGCAGAGTGTGTTCTGTATTTTGGAAACTACAGCCTTGCATCTAGGGTCTTTGAACAGAAAACAAAAAAAAAAAAAAAAAAACAAAAACCAAAAAACTTTGAAAACTCCGTGCACTAAAAATGGCTTCTGTGACTTGATAACACAGATTCTTTCCAAGTGAATGTGTGTGCAAGCAGAGTCTTGCAGGAAACGTATTCTACTGCGTGCTTGAAATAGAGATACTATTTCCATACATTCTCTAAGCAGCTTACTAAAGCATTTTTGTAAGTGATGTTTTCTGCAGCACTCATGGTGTAGGAATGTGTTTTGTGGGTCAGTAGCAACACTGGGCAAGAACAAAGTTGGGAAGAAGAAAATGCCTGAGTTTTTTCTGGTTTTCTTCATGCTGTGATATATTTTTGGTTTTGTTGTTGTTTTGTTTTGTTTTGTTTTTTAATTGTTTATAACCTAAAATCTGTATTCTTTGCATTGATGGCTTTTGATTTTCACGTGTTTCACAATGGTTTGAAGAGTACAGTCCACGTGCTATCTCCAGTGGAGAATGCGAATTTTGCCACTCTGTTTCCCCACCTAAATGAACTTATCTGTGACAGAGGAAATGGAGGAAATGGTTGCAAATCCCTCATGAAGGAAAAAGCCCAAAAAGCATCACTGTCCCTGATGAGAAGGTGGGACTGTAACAAGAGGGAGGACAGGCACTAAGAGATAGAGTCCTTATTGTAAAAGGAAAAGACTTAGAATAGTAAAAGTACTATGTAGAAAATAAAAGTGATTATAAGGAGTATTTTATAAAAAGGCAGCTATCTGATAGTGTCACTGGATTAGTAACAACTTTAAAGCTTTCCCGTGTAAACTAGGGATATTAGACTTAATGGAATAATGTTGAATCTTCAGTCATTGTAGCCTGCCACTGAAGCAAGGAGAAGCCTCTACATGTCTACTGGGATTAAATAGTTGTGTCTACTTCTGTAAAATTTGGCTGGTCTTAACTCTTGTGACTGTTTAAAAGCAAAAATAGAAAGAATCAAACAAAAACTTGTAGAATATTTGGCTGAGTGATGACTTCTAGTTTTAATTCTGCAGCTACATTCCAGCATGGGCAACTGTATTTTGTCCGTCTAAATTCTTTCTGTAGTTCTTAGTAGGAAACAAGACTTCCTTTTTCACCAAGTTTTACAGTAATCCTGCTGATGGCTGTAGGGCTATATCTGGTAAAGACCACGTTTCATTTGTGGGTGCAGCAATTTCTGTATGTCTGTGCTGAAACAGGTATGCTCTAACTCTAAAAATATATTTGTGTGTGTGTTATATGTGTTTATATAAAATCTGTACAAAGAGACACATGGATGCATGCACATGTAAAATGTGTTGTGGTTTTTTGTTTTTTGTTTTTTTTTTTTTTAATAATACCTTGTCAAGGGTCTTGCACTCTCTGAAGCAATGAGTCCTGTAAATGTGTGTGATCGGTCTGGAACAGCAAGCAATTTAACAATTTTCTAAAAGTATGGGACTGTCTTTCAAGGATGAAATTCTTGCCTGAAGTAGACCAAAACATGGTTTTTACAGTGGAAGGCTTCCACTGGCAGAATCACACTGCTGTCAGTATTAATAGCAATGATCTGGTTTTCATACTTGAGCTGCTATAATCTAGTTTCTCTACATCTGCTAAAAACCAGAAGTGCAGTTAAAAGAATCAGCAATCCAAGATCAAAAGCTTTTTCCCAAAATTCCTTGTATGATGTTATCTCAGCCAGCAGTTCTGCTTAACACAAAGACCTGAGTGTCTGCTCTGGTCAAGAGAAGCTGCACTGGAGGACCCCGAGGGCAGAGTGGGAGCTCTGGGGAGCTGGGCTGGCAGGGGACCAGCCCCCCAGGCTGTCTGCTGTCTGCTTGCCCTTGAGCTTGGCAGTGACTGAGAGCCTTTAGCATTTGCCGCTCTCCGTCCTCAAATTGAGTGGTGGCTGTCATCTCTCTTTTAATCAGAAAGATGATATTTTTAAAACGATGATGCTTTCTTATTCTGTTAACTTGTTGAAATTGTTCAGCAAGAGGGCGATCTGAGGGCATTGACAGATGAACTCCAGGGATTTGTTTGGGAGAGTCCTCTCCTTTTTGTTGCGGGGTTGGCACCTCTGTAGCTTGAAGTAGCAGGAAGCAGTGAGCTTTGAGCAGGGGCTCAAAGGAGGGCCTGATGTACCCTAGTGTGTTCTGGTAGAGGGTAAGGGACCTCTGTCAGTTGGGTGAGGCAGGCAGCTGGGGAAAAAATCTCATAAATCATTGACATTGATTGATTGTAAGAATCCATCATCCGTACCCTCAATATGAAAATTCAGGTCTGCGTGTATCCATAATGTCACGCCTGCCAATGGTGGTGGGAGACTTAGTCCTTGAATTACCATTTGTGCAGATTTTCAAAGATGATAGTGATCGTGATCTTTCATCTGTAGGTACAAGAGCAGTTTGAGGGATGTAGTTAAAGCATGTAGAAGAGAGGAATCTGATTTTTTTAATCTAGACTGCTGCTACTGAAACCATGCCTTCATTTGACCATAAGTAGTTCCACCCCACCCTGATGTGTGACTAGATATATTTTTTTAATATATATATGCATATAATGCTTGATCTGTTACTTGTTTACATATAGTATATATATAGAGATAAGTATTAGGCATCTACTGAGAAGTACGAAACTGAAAAGTTGAATCTGAAACCCAAAGATTATGATAAAGGTGTGCAAAAGAAGCCAAATCTGTGGCAGAGAGCTTAGATAATTTATCACAGTTATAATTTTGGAAGTGTGGCCAGAGAGGCACTTGTCAGAGTCTGCTACAAGAACAGTTCTTCCAATACTTAATACAGATCATACCTCAATTTTTTTGAAAGACTAACTTATTATCTTGTAGGAAATAAGAATTGATTCCACTGTTTTGAGTATAGGAGAAGTGACCCCCAGAAAAGAAAATACTGGAAGTCCTACCTACCTTCAGAATGTTTTCAGGGCTAGATTTGACTGATTTTAGTTAATGGAATAGATGAAACAGCTTAACCTAGCAGCTTACAGGAGAATCTTGGGAGTATGTTAACAATCAGTCCTTATAGTAAACATTTCAGGTGGTTAAGGGAAAATAATTTAATTTTGGACATGGGAACTTTTGCTTTTATTTTAAAAAAAGAAACAATAAATATTGGAACACAGTGACCTTTCTTTTATTTCTTCCTTGCTATGGGCACATTGACTTCAGTGCTCCCAGCTGTCATACACTAGAGGGCACACAATGCCTGCGATTGCTGCAGCGCCAGCCCAAGGAGATGCCTATCACAAGGGATCTAATCTTACGTGACCTGTGGATCTTGGAATTGACTTTGCTTTAATCCTGCCTCTCGAGCCAGTTGTGAAGGAAGCATAAAATTTGAAATCATATTATTTTTATTTGACTCTGGGGACTAGTCCCATTGAATTTCCTGAGACTAACTTGTGTGAGTATGTTGAGTGAGATTTAGTTTGGGAATGATTTTATGGATTTATACTTTTTAACTTTGACTAGGCTTTCATTTTATATGAATTGATTAAATAAAGTCTGTAGCATTCCCCATGTGTTCTTGCCCAGTGGAGTAATGCCAGTGTGATCATAAAGAAGAGAAAGAGGTTATATGATTGTGAGACATTAGTGTCCATGCTGAGACTTCACAGATTATGTAGTAAGATAATTTAAATTTTACTTTTTAGCATTGTTTTTTTTTTCCAAGATGTTACATTTCTTTGGCTTATCTGTTTTTTAAGACAAATACAATAAGACTTATAACTTCTGGAATAATCCCTATGTGATCTACACCTTAATTTGAGAATCCCGTGTCACTTTGTATGTAGTTGGAATTGTATGTGGGGGGGGAACAGAAGAGATGGGTGGTAACATGATTTTCATTAATTTTATAGAAATGAAGGCAAAGATAGCCTGGTGTGTATACTGCAGATGGAAATAGTTTTATTAAACCAGGCTCTTACCTTGCTTTTATTTTTCTGTTAATTTTATAGAAGCCAATAAAGTGTAAGCAGTGCAAATTTTCTTTTTTATGCTGATTGTATGTGAAAATTATGTTCTTGCTTTTCAAAGCCAGCAGGTCTGGCTACAGTAAAGTAGAGCTTTGCCTGAACATTTTGGTATCATGCTGCAGATACAAGAGATCCTCTGCCAGCTCTGGTGTTCCAGGATTGAATCTTTCCCAATTGCAGGCTGCTAGTGATGCACAATGTGTAACATGGATGGATTTCTGTCATGAGTAAACTGAGTCCTCTCGGGTGCTCTTTCAGACAGAACAAACCCCCAAAAGAGAGAGAAACATGCGGCAGGATACACCCCATCTTTCCCATGGGAAACAGCTAGTACATTGTATTCTGTGTTTGTATTTGACATTGTATGGTCCCTTTAAAAAAAGGGAAGAGCAAATAAAGAAGTATATCCATCTGTATCAGAATAAATAATATGTTTGTACCTCAGCAGGAGGTTTTCTGCTCAATTCTTGCTTTTGCTGATAGGAAATCCTGAAATGCAAGAAAATATTTTAGGAGTCCTATGAAATATATAAGACCGTGAGGCACTGAGTAGAATCTTGTCTTGCTGACTTTAAATGCACCGGATGCCAATTAAAGCAAAATTTGGCCCAATATAATTTTGCCACTGGCTAACATACCTCACAAGTTTTGGGTGGATTTTTTTCCCCTTTTTTGCAGCCCTCACAGCATTTTGCCTGATGGCCTGTACAGCTGTGCTGCTAGTATACTTTGTATTTCGGGAAGTGACCCATGTGGCTGGGTCAGTTTGTTTTAGCCTTGCTCCTTGTTGCTGAAGTAGAATAGCACGTTTTCCCCCAACTGCATGAAAGCCAGGATAGACAATCTTGATAAATATGATTAATGGGCCCCTTTGCTTTGCTCTGCAGCTGAAGACTTCCTGAGGTTCCGTGTCAGCTGGGCTACAGCTCCCCAAACCAACCCTTACAGAGAAATTACATTGTAAAGATACTTGTATTTGCTATAGGATAGTCTTTGCAATTGAAATATGGTAACAAGAGTCTGAAGAGGTAGCATTGACAGGAACAGCAGTTCATAAATATGGGGGAGTTTGCTTTTTTCCTCTCTGTTGTGTTACCTAGAAGTTTGTAGTTTGTTTCTTGTGACTGAATTTAAGTCTGGGTTTAATGGGGTGCCCTGATCAGCATGATAGGAACTATGATAGGAGATAGTAGCAAGTGATGGTAGCTTTACATCGATTACAGCTTTGTCAGTACATGGAATATATTTGTAGGGTACTGTTATGTTTCTTTCCAGTAATGTGACTTAAATATGGTATTCACAGAATTTTACAGCACAAAAGATATTTTCTGTCGCTTTGGTCAGAAAGAAAACCAAAATGAAGTGTTATGTTATCTTTATGACAAATGCTGTCTAGAGGCTTCAGAAGTTAAGTGACTGCTCCTTCAGAACTAGTAGTAAAGAATCTAGGAGAAAAAAAATCCCTGCATTGATAAAATAAAATGTGTGATTGTTATCAAGGAACATTTAGCTTGAACCTCTATTAATTAGCAAACATTCACATTTGTGAGGGTACTCTGCAAATTGTCCTTCAAATTCGGAGAGCAGACTTCTGCCCAGCATGTGGGAATAGCTAGCTCCAGCACAGGCTGAATCAATCTGCCTTTCCTGGTGACTGCTATGCGATTGTAATTGCAGGGGCACATCAGCATGCTCAACATTTGAGTGCAAGTCTTAATAGCAAATAATCCTCTTGAAGTTGTTCCCCTCTCCGCTGCAATCAAAGGAGAGCTTTGTTAAGGCATTAACTAACAAATTAACTGCTAAATACTGGTAATAACCTATTTCCTATAGATTGTTTTTTAATTGTAGTTTAAGCTGTATGATTCTTGAGATTGCTTCTTTGGCAAACTGGTGTTTGTGGTCATTTCCAGCCACTGTAACTAATTGACAAAAAAAAGTAATTTTTAAAGTCTCTACTGATATCAGAACACACTTTGCTTATATATTCCTGCCTGCAGAAATACTTTATCAGTGTTTATTTTCACTGTCTTTAGTATTTTAATTAAATTTGTTAGGCTGTGCTGTGAAATCATTGTTTTAGTCTTGCTTCTGTGTACAATGTATGTTCTCATTATATTTTTAAATACCATAGATATTTTTCCACTTACAAGAAACTTTTTCTGTAGGGAGAGAGGAATTAGCCACTTTTATATGTATTGGTTATTGCAGACTATTTATTTGGCTAATCTGTGTCACAGCAACCATTTGGAAAACTAAATGATGTTTGGTTTTTAGAGGGAGGGAGTATTTTTTATATATTCATTGCTTTTCCTCCGCAGATTTCAATAAAGGCTGCTGGTCTTCCAATGTATCATTCTGCTTCCCTTCAAACCTGACTTTTTTATAAGGGAGCACAGCCATCAAAATTGGCAAGCGTTAAGCTTGATAATTAGTTCAATATAGTGACCAATTCTGTGAATTACGAGTTCAAAGCAACATGTGGACACGGATGAAATCAGATTTTGGCATTTCTCACTTAGATTGTTTCAGGACACTGCTGGAGCTTCTTTGATCTGTAAATAACAACTGCAGTTCAGTGCCTTACTTAAAATACATCAAACGCGTTCATGGCTTCTGCTTTTACATATAGACCTCACTTCTAGTTACAGTTTTGCATTGGATTAATAAAGCTATTCATGTTTTGAGATTTCGTAGTGAAAGCTACCAAAGATAGCTCTTTTCATACTTCATGTTTTAAGAGAAGCAGCAAGCATATCTTTGTCTTAATGTGCATCCCAGACTGCACCAGCAGATGCTTTATGACATCAAAAGCAACCATGCCCTGTATTGCAGATCCTATATGACCTGATGGCAACTGGTGTCTTCCTTTATGGTTTCAGCAGTATAAAACAAGTGAAGCAAAGGTTTCTTTTCACTGCACCATCCAGTAACTTACTTCAGGACCCGCTTTCCCTACTGTACCTTGCACACAGCAGCCTTTTCCTTCTTCTGAGCTTTGCCGTGGTTTGGATGGTGACGTGCCACCTAACAGGAGCTGGAGATAACCAGCTCTCTTTGTTACTCCTTAAAGATATACACAGGTGCTGACCTAGTTCAATAAGCAGCCTTGCTTCCAATACCTAGTTAAATGCACTATCTCTGGGCTCATCAGTTAGTTATGAAAGAGCTGTATGATTTCATGTATGATTTGGTAGCAACAGGCTGTGGGGAATTAAGGCTTCTCAGCATTTTACCATCAACTTTCCAGCTGGGTAGTTCCATTACTTCTGATTTAACTCGCCGTGTTTTACGTAGAGAACTTCAGCATTCATTGGTAGTGCAATGTTATTTTTTTTTCCTGCTGTAGGGTTAATGTATTTACCTGAGCTCAAGAGCTGCTTTTGGGTCTACTGAGATGAAATTCTTGTCCTATACATTCCCTTATATACAATTCTGTACTTGGTGGCAGTTCACTGCAACCCAATCCTCTGTCCTCCCCAAAAAAGCCATAAGCTTGAAACTTAGCTGAATGATAAGACTTTTTTTTCTAAGCAGCCTTGTCCCTTTTCTGTATATAGTCTCTTGATAAGGTGTCAGATGCCTCACACTTGGAGCATTTATTTCCGTGGGTGGCACATGAGAAAACCCAAGCAGGTAAATTAGACTGCGTGATGGGATCAGACCCATGTTCTGTCCACTCCGGGATTGTGTCTCTGCTTGGGGCCAGATGTGAAACCCTCAGTAGGTCAGGAGGATGGGAAGGTGCCCTGCTGCATTTCAGGCTCACAGCTGGCAGCTTTTAAAAGGCAAGGATTCAACCTGCTGTCAGTGGGTCCTTGTTCCTACCAAAAATGGCTGTAGGAGTAGGTACTACAAATCCCACACTTGTATATTAACCCTTTTAAATGGACGCGGCTGGTTCAGAAATTTCTTACGCCAATGAGTGATATTTTTTGGGGAAGCAGCTTATGTTTATTATCTGGGAAAACAAATGATCCTACATGTTTCCCAGCTATCCTTCCCTTCAAGACCCTCCTCTAAAACACTGTTATTTATTTCTGTATCCTGCCTTGCGAAACACTGTCTTACACAGATAAACTTTTAATCTTTATGGCCCAAATCCTGCTCCCATCAAAGTTTTCTTGCTGACTTCCCTCTCAGCAGAATGGTGGGCCAATGAGTTGAAGCACCACCCAAGCCCACATGTCACCCAGACCTGTGTGGCAGAGGCTTCACCTTTGTCACAAAGTCTGTTTGCTGTCTGAAAAGTAATAACCAGAAGAGCAGCTAACAAAGCTAAAGACAGAGAAGATGTTTCAGAAAGAGAAACGCTCACTGTGAGAATTCCGGCAGCTTCAGAACAACTTCATCCTACACTTGCCATCCTTGGTAGAGGGTTTTACTTCTGTGTTAGTGCAGGAAAGGGGGGAGGAATGTTCTACATATCCAAAGAACCCTGAGGTGTGTAGATATAGTGTGATATGAGAGAAAGAGTTGTCATGAAAAGGAAAACAGCAGAGGACAAAGTATACCACTGTGGCACCACGCTGAGGAGTGGCACCAGCGAGAACGTTGAGGTGCAATGGGAGGAATTGGTGCTCTTAGTGCTGGTTAAGGTTGTGTGTTTGATTCCAGGCTTGGTCAAAACCTGACAATGAGTTTGTGCTTTCTTGTGCCCCTTGATTTCCCTTTGGGGGCAATGAATTCACCCATGGAAGCTTGTGGGTTCTTGTCACATGCTCTGGCTGGGTATAGGGCCTTGTGTTTGGCAAAGGGAACACTTGCAGAAGCGAAATAGGTCATGCACGTAATTTTCAATGCAAGAAATGTTTGTGGATGCTTTCAGTGGGGTGGTTTTTCTCTTTCCATTTCTAAAGGCCTTTAGTTTCTGTACTGGCTTTTAAAAACAAAGAGAGAATGCAACTGCAATGACCGTCTGTCTTTGCGTTTTTAATTCTTTCAGAAGTTTTGATAGACTGAGTGTGCATTCTAAGAGAAATAATTCAGTGAAATTGTATACTTTAACTTGATCAGTTCACATCATTGAACTACTGAAATTTTATTTTGCTCAGCTGGTCGTTCAAGCTGAAGATTCTGGCTTGACCAGTTGGAAAGAGATGGGCTCACTGGGCTTGGAATTGGCTAAAAGAGTATTATGAAGAGCAAGAGGCCAGTGAGGGTTGCTCTGAGAAGGTAAAACTGGTGGCCCTGTGAGGGCTTTGGGCTTGAATCTTAGCAGGATTTGCTTTGTAACTTAATGCTCAAAGCTTCTGGAATTTGGTAGAATTAGATTCTGAAGACCATTATTACTCATTCTACTGTCTCTACTATCAAAACTGTATCCTACAAGATTATATTTTATGTTTTTTTAAAGATATTTTTCCCCTGAATTTATTTACCCTTTTTGGTGCTCTGAAATATATTCATGTTTTCTATGACTGCTAACACTTCATCTTAAATAACTGTAGGAATTTTGTTGTGGATTCCCAGCACTGTGAATCTGTCACCAGTGCTCTCTATTGTTTTTTCCCTTTGGTTGTAAGTCTAGATGCGTGTTTAATCTGTTTGTTTTGAATTTTGAATAGTTCAGAGATACTTATGCTCAATATTTAGTGGTACTAACTGTTATTTTCAGAACGTGTAGTTTCTGAAAGAATGCAATTAGAAACTAAGCCCAGGAATTTCTGTGTCAGGTCAGGCACTTCTGGCCTCAACTGTCATTGACTGGAAGAAGAATAAAGCTCATGGTGCCTTTACAAATCACTGGAGCGTTCCCTTCCCTGATGTTATGATACGTGTCATAGGCTCTGTTGAGAGACAATATGAATGTGTCTGGTGGATAAATGTTCCCTGGATAAACTTGGACGTTACTGTGTCTTCTCACTGTGCCTTTTTATGATCTGCATCTCTCAGACTGATGCGAATATATAAAATAGGAGCTGTTTTTAAAAAAAAATGTAAGTGTGTATACTTCTCAAGACCATGGAAAAAATGTCCAAGAAGCGAACTAGATGCTGTGGTGAAGTTTCAAACACCAGCCAACAAAAAAAAACCCTGATGTATTTGTTTTCATTCCTGTACTTTTTAGAGCCTGTTTTATGATTGTTGATGCTTGATTCAGGATTTTAGGAGTGCGTTTGAAGGAAGGTAGTGTAGTTGTGCAATATAAGAGGCTGGAGGACTGCCACAGCCTCCAGCCATGGTGACTGAGAGCAAACTCACCTTGTCTAGATGTTCTAGGTGCCAGAGAGAAAAAATAGATGGAGGAAAACAAAAACAATTTGAATGAGGAAAAAATACTTTAAAATAAATGTTTGGGGTTGGTAAACCCTGGAGAAAGAATTCTGCGGGAGATCCTACGGAGCTGTGGCCTTTTCAAAGTGGTGAAAGGCAAGATGCAAAAGGATCCTTAGTCCTTTGTTTTACTCTGATATCAGAGTCCATATGTTGCACAGATCTGTGGGTCAGGTGAACATGAATTATGCTGTTGGAATTTATCTAGCCAGCAACTTAACTTCTGACTTACCCAGCAATGGTACAGTGTTACAAATGTAGTCTTCAAGGAAGGATGAACATATTTCTTAAGCCACTGGGCACAAACAAAACCTTCAAAATCAGTCAAGAATACCTCCTTGTTCCCCTACTCCCTCACCCCTCATGCCCTGGGATGTATTTATTGTGGCCAGCGCTAGGAAAATTCAATCTGCCTATTTGTGCTCAGAGTGATTGAAAGTGCCTTTCCTTTTTTCTCCAGCTCATATTTAGTTCTGTGTCCTTTTAAAAATTTCCACACCACTAAGTGTGTTGACTGTTAGGTAACCATGTGAGTACCTGTGGTTCGACAAACTTCTTTTGTTAAATTACTTCAACAATAGGGAACAGAAAGAAGGGAATGCAAAAAGATGGTTTTCTTGACAGTCCCAGCAGTTTATGAATTAATTAATTCAGGCCACAGGAATAAAGCCTACTACTAAGGGGCCTAAAAAGACTGTCTAGTTGGAAGGCATCCATAAGGATCATCAAGTTCAACTCGCTGCTCCTCGGAGGACTGCCTAAAATATAATCAAATGACTAAGAGCATGTCCAGACTCTCCTTGAACTCTCACAGACTTGGTGCCGTGACCATTTCCCTGGGGAGCCTGGTCCAGTGTCCTCTCACCAGTGATTTCATTTTACCTTGATGAGCTCCCAAAACCTACCAAACATGCAGAGCTCCCACTAATAGCAGGGAAGGGGCTTAGTACTTCCAGAAACAAATAAGGCTGCTTAAGGGCTTAAAGTGCTTTATGAGTTGGAAATGTCTCTTGTGTGTTTAAGAGAACTCTTCCCTTTGCTAAGTTTCCTTTCTCTGGAATTTCTCTGAATTTTTAATTAAAAAAGGGAGCAGAGCTGGGTAATATAGGTAGGAAGAAGCCAGCTCAAGGATCCAGTATGGATTTTATGCTAAGTAGGTAGCTGGAAGATCCTGCCCCGGGTATGGGGCAGACATTGAAACATGGGACCACTTGCTAAGGTTAATGTTGATGGGATGGCCTTGAACAACTGAAAGTATTTATTTTCCCAAGGCCTGTGAATTGCCAGCACAGGGAGTACTTTTACTGTAACAAAACACTGTGTATTTAAAGGGAATTCTTCTTTCTCAGGACAAATGTGACCTTGATTAAATTATTTCTATTTTTAATCAACTTTAAGGTCTCTGGAACTTCTGAAGTTCTTAGCAGCTGTTCCTCAGATGTCTTCTGGCCTGTTGGCCTCACAGACTTCCCCATCTTCTTGGGAGGACTAGGGACTCTGAACACATCCCAAACAGACAGAGATAACGTTTTCTGGCCAAGACAGACTAAGTGGTGCCCTGAGCTCGGGAAAGGGCACTGTAAGTTGTCTCCAGAGCTTCCCCACTGAGGCTGTACGTTGGAGAGCCCTGTTACAGAGCACTTCACCTTTTAACAGTTGTACACTGAGCCCCAAACACTGGATCGTCTTTCTTTTGTGCATTATGGTTTTTTGAGAGCAGAATACAGGCAGAATCCCATAGGTTCTTGCTTTACTCTTTAATCCAGTGCCACAAACCAGAAATCCTTGGGGTTTAAGCCGTTTCACCATTTATTTACACAGGTCAGCAGTGGCTTTCTGTTTTCTTTGTTGTTTCATCTGTGATTTCGCTTCCTCCCTGTGTTTCAGATGATTCTGTTTTCTCTAGGAAATCCTGAAAGGCTGTTTAGCTCGTACATACCACCCTCTCACGTAGTCATCTCCACACATGAGACAATGTGTGTCCAGCATACTGTTCTCGAGGCCATAGTACCTTTACTGAAGTGATTTTATGAACAGCAATAGCACACTTTCCTATGGACCTGTAATCCACAATGTCCCTGCTTTCCCTCCTTCACTGATTCCAGTTCTGCTTTCACAGCCCCCAGGCTCCCTCCCACATCCTGAGCTGTTGCTTGAGCAGATGATAACAGATGCTGGGGCTCTTCCCCTGGCTGGGAACCACACAGGTAACTTCTGAGCTCCTTCTGCAACCTTTCCTGCAAAGTGGGATTGCCAACTTGAGTCTCTCAACTCAGTTCAGATGCTTAGAGATGTGTCTGAGGAGTTTGATGTTCACAGAAGTTTTAGGAGCTTTGTGGCTACCTCTGTCTTATTTGCCTAAAATCAGATGGTTAATTCAAAGTCTAAGGAGAGGGAAAAAGAGGGCAAACTAGTCTAAAACTGCATCTTGGTACAATCAGAGAGAAGATAGTGGTAAATAACCTATTGATGGCTTGTGTTCCATTACTTACTGTTACAGCAGTGAAACAATTTTTTAGAGCCAGATTATAAACATATGGTTGAGATGGAAACCTTAGTACCAATTAAATATTATTATCCAAGTTATTAACTAAAATTTTACTATCCAGACATCATGTAGTCGGAGCTGGTGAAAGGCAAAACCCAACAATGCCAATGAAATTTGGATCAGGACCATGTTTTGATATTAATAGTTGGCAGAGGCACTGAGTTTTACTGTACTAACCAAATATTGTCATTTATTGTGACTCAGGTACCCATTGAAAGCATGGGCTGCAGTCCAAATACCTGTAGAGATTAGCAAGTTGAAGGTTTAGTTCAGGGCACTCCTGAAACCACTCAGGTGTTAAAAATAAGGAATACTTCTTGGTACAAAATGTCCTCAAACTTCATCAGTGCAGATGTCCTTTTAATAGTTGTTATGGAAAGATTGTGAGTAACATGACGCAGGTCTGAGGTACCACTTGCTGTTTCCTGGTAGGTATGAGACCAGTTAATTGAAGATTTAGTTACGGAATTTTCTCTCTATGAGCAGAATTCCGTAGTTTATTATAGTGAAATTCCTGAAATAGCAAAAAATAAAATAATAAAAAAAAAAAGGCTGTAAGGGAGGATCAGAAGGATCAGATAGGTTAAAGCCAAGAGAGTAGAATTGTCTGGTGTTGTATGTGCATTAGATTGTAAAGGCCCTTACCCAAACGCTGTATGTTTGCAGAGGTGGAATTTGGCTGTCGTTGGTTTGTTTTCAATTAGTTGTACCCATACCAGATAACTGTTACAGGTATTTCAGTGGGCTTAGAAGTCTTTTTCTTTTGAGGAGTCTAGTCCTTTGCTTCTTTTAAGGCTTAGAGGGGTAGTCAGGTTTTGTGTAAATCTATTGGTGTTATTTCTACCATTGGTGATCTTATTTCTGACTACAGGCACTACTATTTAATTCTGTCAAAGGTGTTTCTGTAATTAAATTTATGGTGCAGCTTAATAACAGTTCAGAGAGCATAAAGCCCCCAATGTGTTTTAGTTCTATTTGAAAATGGATACCTAAGCTAAAGTTTGGATCAGGGACAGTAAAATCGGATAGCATTTTGTGACCCTAAAGCTTTACTATTCAGTCACATCTTAACATTCCACGTTACTGGAATGGAAAAGATTTTTGCACAGGTGTGTTTTGAAGTATTTTAGTACAGTAAAGAAAAAACACAATAAAATAGAACTGTTGGCATTTCTGTGTGTTAAGAGCTGTTCTGCTCTCCAAACTCTTGTTAACTTACGTGTGAACTGCTTGAATGCGATGTTGCAGGGTCAGGCTGCTTCCAGGCATCTAGATGGAAGATATCCTGGTTTCTTTACTTGATGAAGCATGTTGAATTAACAGGAAATTACTAGTACCTTGTCTTCGTACTTCTTGTATTTTTTCCATGAGAATAATCAGGAGATAAAAGAAGTTTGTTGCCTAGCAGAGAAGTGATCAAACTGTCCTTTGACAGTAAAGGAATAACAACATTAGAAAATCCAGTTTACCAAAAGTATTTTGCAGGTTTTGGAAAGTGAAGTATTGTGAATATGGGCACAGTGCAGATACCGAAGCTTAAATAAACTTTCTGATCAAAGATGTGGTGTTACCTTCAGGTGCAAGAATGCAAAGTTGACTGTCATTCCTTTTTTAGCGTAAGCTTTACCCCAGTATATCCTTTAATGCCTGTGCTTACACTGACACAAAACCTTTCGCTTACTAGTGCCTATAAAGAGCAGATGGTATCTTCTGAATGTGTTTTAATATGAGAAGGTATTGAGTATAGATTGAGACCGTGCATATTTTAAATCAACTGCATCTGTAAACTCCATTTCACTGTTACCTGTGCTTTGAAGAACTTTGGATATTTAATATGTCTAGAGACATCCCATAAATTCTTATTCACCCCACCTGCCTCCTTGTACTAAGTTCCTGCTGTTACAAGTAGAGCTTTGATGAATATTTAGATTGCCCTATAAAGTTCTTTCCTTCAAAGATGTGGATTTTCCTTGTGGAAAAAGCTTTATTTCTGTTCAGAAACAAACAGGAGAAAAGGATTATTTTATGCCCACAGTTCCCCAGTGTTGGAAGTGGGGTGGGAATGAATAGTTCTTCCTGGAGCAGTACAGGGCAGCAAATGTGATTTCATAATACCCCAAAAGCTCGGTAAAAAACCCGAGCTTAGTACACACTTAGGATTTTTGGTACTAAAGCTTTCTCTTTCCCTAGTTGTGAAATGATTGCAGTAATCATCTTTTTGATGGATATTGTTCTCTGTTTGTTACATGATTGTTACTCTCGTGACCTTCCCTCTTCCCTTGCTTCCACCTTTCCAGCCATCCATCAGAAGTATCAGAAGTCTCGGTCACCGGAACCTGGCTGGGCTTGCTTTATTTTTCCTCTTCAGGAATTAGCTATATAGTGTGAGATGGAGTTTTACATATGCAGTTGTCTGAAATTACAGCTCCCTTTTCTGAAATGGGATGTTTACTGCCTTATTAATGCCAGTTAGGAATTCCAGTTTATAGAATTACAATAATAGGAGCAAGGTGGAAACATCAGTGGAAGGCTGATGTCTGAGATTTTTATAAGTGCTTTTGAGTGCCAGTACTGTCCTTGTAAAGCTATGGGTGATCATAGAACTATAGAATAATTTAGGTTGGAAAGGACCTTAAGATCATCAAGTGTAACCATTAACCTAATGCTGCCAAGTCCACCACAAAACCATCTCCCTCAGCTCCACATGTACATGTCTTTTAAATACCTCCAGTGATGGTGACTCCACCACTTCTCTGGGCAGCCTGTTCCAAAGCTTGACAATCCTTTTCAGTGTTCTTGTGAGAAATGTGTGCCCCTTATCTGGCCAAATGGTTTATAGAGCTATAGATTATGATTTATCTTCTTCTTTGTCTTTCTTCACAAATGACTGCTTTGTGGAGCTTTATGGTAGTTTGATCGAAGTTGACTTTGAGACGCCTCCCCTAAAAATTCCTGGAAGACATCATCATTTAATGGTTTCATTTTACATTGGAACATTTGGGTTCCATGAACAGCCTCCTGTATGTGTGTATGAACAACCTTTAAGAGGAAAATTGAGAGCTTGTAGCTACTAGAAATATTTGTGTTACAATGTCTGGATCTGACCTTTTACAATCCTGATAGAGGGCTCAACTTAAAACCTGGATCATATACATGCTGCTTTAGCCTTCAAAGCAAATTTGGAGATCTGCAGGCGTAATATGAATGCCCCTTGTGTTGCTGAAGAATAAAGTCCATCAGTGGGTTGTGTTCTTGTAGAAAATGATAATCCAGAAGTTGTTTCTTTGGGGAATTTATGCTTCTAAATGCAAAAGTGATCATTAATGGAAAGAGGTTGTGTTCTCAGGTGGACTTCACATCTGTTGCCATTGCACATTTGAGCTGGCACATTCTATTTGGGTCCTTCAGCCACTGCTGTAATATGAATAATCCATACAAAACAGATCAAAAGCAAAGTTTTACTGTTTTACGGACTGTCCTCACAGCAAAAGGTCATCTTTGAGCTGATGACCTTCTAGTCCAATGGACAAGATGAAGGGCTACCATTTTTTCCAGATGTCAGATCCAGAAGATTGAGTGCTTTGCCTGAGGTTATGCTCCCAAGTTCCTACGCAGCTGGGGAATTCTCCTCATTGCCAGACCAGTTTCAGAAATGAAAGAGTATCCTACTGCCTCACTTAAAGGGTTTTGTTGTGAACTAACAGTTGAGCACACACATGGTATTTTTCAAGGCACTGAGGGTTGAAACCTTCACACTGGCTGACTTGGCTAACAGTCTGCTCAGAAATTCAGTGTCCATACATGGTGACTTCTCTCCTGTTCGCTTCTCAGCCCCAGACTGATGTGGTCCTGTAGCTCAGGCTTCTGTACCACAGCCTGCCTCAGACTACACAGGCTTGCACAAACTCTTAGGGTTATACTCGTTTCCCACAATTTTCTGCGTGTTTGTCTCTAAACGAACCGTGAAATGATTCAGTACCCGCATGTGGTTTTAATAACAAGCGTATGTGGGCAAATGAGAAAATACAGAACGTTCGACTGGAAGTTTCCAGCTTGCAATGTATGGGTTAAAATTGAAGTAGGTTTGTAGTACAGTGTTCGTCAGAGCTGGTTAATTACTTTTGGGTTATATGATATTTTAGATGAGACTTCTGTCTCTAACCTTGTAAAAACTGTTGAGTAGTGGAAGGCTCCATACTTAATCAAGGGCAGATTTGGAGCAATAAGTTCCAGTTTGATCTTCACAGTGATGTGATTGTTTTTCTGGGAATTTTGTGTGGTGGTGTTGGTTTGGGGTTTTTTGCTTTGCTGCTGCTGTTGTTGGTTTATTTGTTGTTATTTATTATTTTTGAGAGAGAGGGAGAAAGGGAGAGAGTGTGCAACAAGTAGCTTTCTGTGAGTTATGTCAAGGGCTTATACTTGCTTAATAGAAAGTCTCACTAGGCCTAGGCATCCACATCTTAAAAACTGCAACTTCTGTAGACACATTCTGGCTTCAGGTGGTCTTTTCAGAGTCCAGAGGAATCCTTCCCTTTTACCATGTAACCTCAGCTCTGCAAAATGCTTCTGAAAAGGCTTTGTGTCTTTTGCTATTATTTTGTTAGAGAGTGATAAGTTCTCAGATCTTCAAAATCTGGTTTTTTATTCTCCCACCCCATACATGTTCAGCTCTTATGTTCCTTCTTCTATGCCTACTGAAGGGAGATTGTGACATCCCACTCGCTCAAAACCAGAAGAAAGTTCCTGTTAGATGAGAGAATCTCTCTCAGACTATTCTGACTCGATGTTTTGCTCCCAAATTTGCAGGGTTAATGTCAGTTTAGACTTAACCAGCTTTTGCTAACAATCTGTCTTAAGCTTGATTATGAAATACACAGTGAGAATTGCCTTTGGCAGTCTTTGAGACTGATGTCCTTGTGTGTGAAAGGGAGGAAAAGCATTGGAAAAGCCACAGGGAGGAAAAATGATAAATAAAGACAAGTACTTGAAAATTTGCTGTGAAGGAGGAAAGAAAAATCGGTTCCTATGCCTGTGATGAGAAGGTGAAGAAGTAATGACTTAAATTGCTCTGGGGAACTATCCAACAAAGCAGCACCTGAGCTGATCATCTGAGCAGTCCATCCATCAGGAGAGGCTGTTAAAATAGGTTAGATAAGCATGTAGGGAACAGGCTCTGCCCTTGGTCAATGGCCTTTGGAACTCATTTTCTCCATAATACTGTAATTCCCAGGAAAGACAGGTGTAGCTGTAAGAAAAGGCAAAAAATGCAAGGGAGAAGAGCTATTCTTTTGGTAGCAGTGCTTTGGGTGTTGTGTAGAATAAGAGACTTAAGTAAAACAGGTGGAAGAAGCCTATAAAGTTTGTTAAACTTTGCATTTCTCCGCTTGTGTAACCAGAAGAGCAGTTTTTCTATGTAGATTTTTTCAGTATCTAAATGATGCATCAAGGTGACTGTGTAGGTACCTGAACCTGGTGCATAGGTGTGAATATAGTCTGTGCTGTGCTCCATTGGTTTCTTCTTACTTTGATCTTTAGGCACCAAATGCGGTTGCAAAGAGGACTTATAATGGTGCGTGTCTAGATCTTTTTGCTGCACTGTGAAGAGCATAGGTCTTCTGGTGTCTTTGGTCAGTGTAGAGGTCTGAAATGGCAGCAAGGAAACCGTGGTAAAATTTGCTATAAATCACACCATTTCTGTAACTAACATATATATAAAACTTGTAACAACTATTTTTGGCCCAGAAATTTGAAACCAGTTGTATTTCATCCATGCATCTAAGCTGGATGGCCTGTGTTTTGGGAGTGCAGAAGACCTCAGGAGTACACTGAGGTTGAAGGAAGAGCAGTTCTCCATGGCTATTCTTACGTTCTTCCTCACCATGGAAGCGGACTCGACCCCAGGCAGTTTATGGAACTTCTCACAAAGCAAGGGCTATAGCATTGAGGCAAATAATTGTGTGTTCTAGAGGGGAAATGCACTTCTCTGAGGCACAAACATCCCAAGGTGTTGGAGATGATAACACCTGTATGCAGTTATTTTATCTCTGGGCTCATCGGGCTGTAGGAGCAGAGCCATATCTTAAAGGAGCTGTCACAGCAATTCTTGTTTGCCTCCAAGGTGTCTCCTGAAGTGCTCCTGCAGGTAATTAATCACCTAATAAAATACACTCTTTGACAGTAGGTGGAATTTGGAAATTAATTTGCACCCTTAAATGAGTCTTCTAAAACTATAATTATCATGAAAGGAAGAAAGAGGCTGTGTCAGGTGTATAAATGATTTATTTATCAAGAATAAACTGTGACCAAAGTGGCACTTATGCTTGCAGCTTCTGTGCTGCGTTTCTTTTAAGTGAATAAAGCAATGACATTTGCCTTCCCTCCCATATTTGCAGGTCCTGGAGCAAATCTTCAGTTGTTTGTGCAGTGTTTGGTACAAAAATGACCTGCAACAAAATTATAGCTGCCTTTTCCGCATTCTCTCTCTCTAATGTGTGATCACTTCTTACCACCCCAATGTTCCCTGCTCAGTGCATTATCCCTAGAGGAGCCTCTGGTCTCCCCAGAGGACACCACAGACTTTCTGCAGCCCAGTTGACCATTCGACTTTCTCATAATCTCTTCAAAGGGAGAGAAAATCCAAATGGATTTTGTGAACTGGATGTTGGTAGCAGTAGGAAATAGAGAGGGGAAGAAGTTGGCTGGACTGTATATGGTATAGATTACCTGGAATAGTTGGAAATGCGAGGTAGTGGATTCTCTTTTTTTTTTTCTTTTTGTTTGTTTGGTTGATTTTGGTTTTTGTTTTTTTTTTTTTGTTAATGACACAGTTTTAAAGATGCCTGCGAGATCTATTTTTGAAGCTTTGAGAGCTCATTTTTTATTTTAAGTCCAGAGAAATGTGGGGCTAACAACATTTGAAACGTGATTTGTTTACAAAAATATTTATGTTCAAAATCAAGTAAATACCTGGCTAAAAATGTGTTACCGGTGTCTGACCTGTACACCAGAGCATCAGAAGTCCCGCTGAGCTGGGTGGGTAAAGGGGACACGGGATTCACTGCAGTCTTTGCTGCAAAATTGCCATTAACAACTGTTGTAGTTGCTACATCTGAAATGTGTTTGCTGCTGCCAGTGTAATTTGCTGGCTTCAAAGTGCGTGTGGTGTGCCGATACAGAATATGTAGTTTGTGTGATGTGGAGGAAAATTGTCTCATTATTACATATTAATCTTGCGTTATTGGTGCATTAATTTCTGAGAAAGCCCAAGAGGATTTCTGTTCATTTGTGTCAGACTGACTTCTGTCATACACAGCTGCCGGGAAGGGCCGTGCCTGATTATTTCCCCAATACTTCTTTGCCTGAAGTTAAGTTGACTCGAAAAAGGGATGTGGGTGCTCAGCACCACTGGCTTGGTTCAAAAGTGTTTTGCACAAAGTGAGAAGATTTCTTGAGTGAAAGCCCCTTGAGAAAAACTGGAGTAAGAGTGAAATAATTTACAGTGGGATTTTTTTATTTACATTTTATTAATGTTGTCTTCTGTACCAGAAGCAACTTTTGCTGTATTGTATCATGAACACAAACAAAACAGGCTGCCATTCAAACAAAACCCCATATAATGCTATTAGATTGGAAATGCTGTATTTTAGTTATGGCAACCAAGAGATTGCAAACAATTTACATGAGCAAAAAATATTTGTGGTTCCACTTTTCACTTAGAAGGAATAATACTATGCAAAAGCTTTTCAATATAAACTAATACCTTTTTTTTCTCCCTCTTTCTCCAAAAGTGTTTTTACTGGATTTCAGAATTTTTTGAATGTGTCCTGGAAATATTTTTCATGAAAACTGAGTGGCAAAAATTAAACGCTCTGGAATGCAGCTGAAGGGGCAGTCCAACTACCCTGAGCATGTCCTGGTTTGCTTGAAATATGGTTGCCCTTTACAGGCACTCAATTCATCTTGAGGCCAATTTTAACAGTGCACAGTGCAGAAATGACTAACTGTTATGACATGCCCTGAACCAGCTCCAGTTCAGCTTGTGTAAATTCTACATGTGGGGTGCTTTTGGAGCTGACAGGTGGAATTTTATTATGATTGTATTTAACCATTCCACCACAGTAAAGGCTTTTGTCATTTATCTTACTGAGTTGCTACGTGTTGCAAAGCAAAGGTACAAATTCTTGCCTTATTTTTTTTTTTTTTTTTTTTTTTACAGTCAGCACATCTTGTAAAGTCTGTTGTTCAGGGTCTGGAAACGTGGGTAGGATCGTTCCAGTGTTCAGCACTGCATTTCGTATGGATACTTACCTACAGGTCTGGGTGTACGGGACATTGCGTCGAGGTCTTTTTCTGGGATGGTCACAACTGGGTGCACCATGGTGGTGGTGGAACAGCTCAGCCCTGGTTTAAGCCTGAGAATGAATGAGGCTCAGAGATCCTCTTCTGGCTGCACAGCCAGCTGAAGAAGTTTTGATCCCCTGTTGCCACTTGCCATCTTTAACTCGGCTTATTTGGCAAGAAATGGGGATGGAGCTGTCATGTGAGCAGCCAGACCAGATGCTTGGGAGAGATGGGGCAGTAATGTGCAGCAGAGGTTGTGATAAGCGCTTGGGAGCAGGATGAAAGTGCTGAGTGACCCCTCTGTCCCCACAGCTGCAGCTGGAAGGGGGAAACACAAGCAGTTAGAGGCTCATTCTGTCTTAGATTCTCTTTCTTAGTCTACTAGAAATTTTCCTCCAGTGTAACAGGCTGTTTCAACAAGTCTATCAGCATTTCAGCATGAATTTGGGAACCTCCTTGCCACCCCAGATTAGTCCTAGGTCTGATAATATTCACTGCAGGACTTCCAAATGAAGTCAGGTCACTTACTGGCATCCTGTCAGCTCAGCTTTTAAAATTGTATGTGTGAATGCAGAATCGGAACCTATTCTGCAGGTTTCTTAACTCTTCTCTTGATCCCAAAGGCCACTGCCAGCACTTGGTTGTACTGTTTAAAGAGAAGTGTTAATGGTATTATATCTTTTGATTGAAAGCCACGGTTGATTTTTGCTTTTGTATCAGTTCCGCAGATTGTGGTTGTTTTGTCTGAAGTGGTCTATTAGTACTCGTGCTGAGATAAAGATTGTGTTTTAAGTGAAGAAAGCATTCTGGCACAAATTAGAAAATCCCAGGCAAGATAAATGAAAAACGTAATTAAAATGCCTTGAGGTTGAAACATTATGGGGATTGTAATGTATAGCTTGCTAATCTCATTACAAGAAATCTTGTTTTAAGTCACCTGGATTTATTATATGCTGCTAAAAGCAGTCTGTTCCTTTTCACCCCAAAACGTTATGAACATTACAATGGAAAAGACGTTTGCTTTGAGATCCGTTCATTCTTTGTGTTAGGCAATAGCATTGCTTTCTTTCCTTTTCTATTTGGTCCTTAACTTGCTTGTAAATTTTTCTTTACTGGGCTGCCTGTTGCCTGGTTCTTTTAGTCCAGGTACGTGCAGTACAACCTCAGGGGCACCGTGCCTTTGATGAGGATCAGTATCCCTCTTCAGAAGCTGCCTTGCAGTTTTGTTGAACTAATTTGGACGGATACATCTCAGTCTCGGGGTGAAAGGAGCACAAGGTATGCGTTATGGGGTCTGTGAATGGCACGTGGAATAAGGCATCCAGATGGTGCAGGAACAGAAACAGTTCTGGAGACCTAAGTAAAGGCAGGTTTCTCAAGAATATCCTCAAATACCACTAAAATGGTAAAATTTCTGGAGATTCCTCATGCTTAAGGAATGTCTGGCTATTTCCCCAACCAACATTTTTGTGTTTGATTTTCTTTCCTCTCAAGTAATGCCTGTTAGCATGAACACGATTTGATTGCTGATTTTCTGCTTCCCAGATGGAAAACAATTGGGAAGACTGTGGTTCAAACTGTATATATGTAAATTCCATCAACTGCTGTCTTTCACAGCCCATACTAAGCAACACAACCTGAGCCATTGTACTGTGAGTTTTATGAATTTACCTGTGATGGCAGGGAGTTGGCAAATCTGCCACTTGGCTGTGATGGGTATTTGACGCAACTGCAAAACCAATGAGGAAAAGAAATCATCTCGGTGGAACCTTCTGGTTATGAGATGGCCTTTAAAATGAATCAAAGCTGTGGTGAGAGCAGCGTTTCCCATCCCTTTCCCTCTAGAGGCCACCCTGCAGTGGGCGTGCAATTTGGCTTTCTCGTTTTGGTGTCAATGTTTTCCACAGAAGTACATTTCTTAAAGGCACCATCAGTACAACAGATGCTGTGCTCAGACCTGCTGCGTGAGAGAGGAGCGTGCTGGAAATGGTGGGATCTCATCACATTGCCGGGCCCTGGCAGTTGCATTGACTGCTTGGAATTTTCTGCTGCTAGTCATGATGCTAAAACCTCTTGGTGGAGCTGCAATTGTGGTACTACCTTGGCTTATCCTCTGTTGGGTGTTTGAGGTTATTTTGAGTTCTTTATTGTGTATCTTAAGGTAATCCACAGAAAAGTTTAGGCTGTTTTCTTTGGCTTTTCTCTTCATTCACCGTGTTGGTTGCAGCACCAAATTAGCGGAAAATTGTTTAGGCATCAGTTCAACAAAACGCCTTGGCTCAGCTCCAACTCTGGAAGAGCTTTTAGATTAATGGGAAGTTGGGAGCGTAAAGAAGAGTATGAAGTCTAAAAACTTGTTTGGGTCTGGTCTTTAATGTTTTTAAAGCTTAATCTTGTTCCTGTAAAGCAACAGTGAACGTTAAGCGTGCGCTTAAGTGCTTTGCCAAGCATGGAGGGGATGATTTATACTGATAAAGTGGAAACTTAAGAGTATCTACTTTGCTGACCACAGCTATAACCAGGATTTCGTAGAATAAGAGCTGACGTTTAATTCCCATTAGGCTCAAGACAGCCCAAATGTATGTCTGGGATGTGTGGACACCTCTGCTGGGTGAACCAACGTAGGAAATAAGGGCTTGTGTGTTTCTGGGATGTTCTAAGTACTTAGTTCTCACCTACCAAAGCACCCTTGATCCTGTTACCAAGCTCTTGTAGTTTGGCACACTCTCCTCAGGGTAACTGCGAGAAATTGTTTTGTTTTAGTTTTATGACTTAACGTTGTGGTTATCATAGATCCTGAAGTCAGATGGAAATTAGGTGGCTGCATAAAGACATGCAAATGAATTCAAAGTCCTATGGTAAAAGCATTTTCTCCACAAATGAATTAACACAAACCATTGAGAGTGATGGTTTTTATTTCCACAGGTCTTACAAGGGTGTTGCCATTGTGCAAGCAGCCTTAGACTCTTTTGAGGAAGCCTGCAAGAGGTTCTTGAAAGCAACCCCTCCACATGCTGGATTTGCGCATGCAGCCAGCATCATCTAAAGCTTTTTTCCAGCTTGCTGACAGGCAGGAAGCTGGGGGATGCAGGCAGCAAGACGGCTTTCCCAGAGGCTCCATTGCCCTGGAGGAGTTTGCAAGTCCACACCTGGGAGGGCAGCAGGTCCCAGGTGGCCCTCAGTGTCCGACCTGACATCGTACAGCTGCTGCCTTTGGGTTGGGGTGGAAGAAAGGCTCCATCGGGAACAGAGCAGCTCTCCAGCTGCAGAGGCAGGGAGGTCTGCTGAGTCCGGGGGGGCTTCCTGTTTAAACAGTTACAGAGTCTGCAGAATTGGTTAAACCATAAAAAAAGAAAAAAAAGACTGAAATCCATAAGAAAGGAACCATCCTTCCTGTATCTGTACAAGCACTGTCTAACTGTTCATTTGGGTTTGACCAAACGCTTGCTGTGATTTTTCAGTTCACTTTAATGGGGTTTAGATTAGGTCTTTTGTAAGGTAGAATCAGATTAAAGTTTGTGGAACTGTACAGCTGCAGTTCAGGAAAGCTCATGCTTTTATACATGAAAGCTAGGAGAGACCATTATCATAAGCTAGAAGGTTCCCTGATGTAACATAGGCAAGTCATGTCACTCAGTGACTTCTGCGAGATTGTGTCTTGTGATGGGCTAAAGCGATGCAACTGTTTAGCAGAAAATAAAAACAGGTAGGTGAGGGAGAGAAGATAGTCCAGTCTTATTTCAGACACACAGGATAGTTAGATTATTCCATATAGGACTTAAGGACATGTTTAACTGTTTCTCTGTAAAGAGGTGGGAAATCAGACATGCTTTAGTGCTCTGTAGAACCAACTCCTATTTAACAACTGAGATCACACATGGTGAGCTCTTCCAAGGAGTCTGTGAAGATCAGTCCTTTAACGCCACTTCTATTGACCCACCAGTGAGACTGTTGTAGAGGGACTGCTCACCCATTGGCTTCCCATGAGACTGTGAGCACCCTTCAGGATAAGGCTCGTTTCTTCTTTTACCTGTGGTGTGCGATGCGGATCTGTGTCTCCCCAAATAGTCGAAAATAGCAGTCGGAGAAAAAAGCAACACCCCGTTTTGCGAGATGCTCACAGAATTTTGAATTTGTATCCACGTAAGTGTGGATACATGTGTGTAAGGTAAGTAAAATATCTCTCCATGAAAAGCATTTCCTAAATTTGACATTAATCTGCATTTTTTCTCTCTGCCACATGATGGAGATAATGGTGTGAGATATATAAGCAGTGCCGCGTGGGTCACGCAGTTGGAAGAAAAAAGTTTTAACTTGGCAGTTTTTAGTAGATCCATTAGTGCTGGTTTTGCACTAGCCCTGACAGAATAATTTTCTCATAGTATTTGTGGGGTGTTTTGTTTAAAGCAACATTTGGTTACTTGTCTTGTTCTCTTGTAGGTTTTTTTTTTTTGTTGTTCTTTGGTGGGTTTTTTTTCCCATAAAAGACAAGTGTGTTGGAATGCCCCTACCAAATTGTCCTGGGGAGGACAGGGTAGGATCTCAATCAGTTGATCCTTGTGTTGTGTGCTAGAACCTTTGCACCCACGCTCTGCTCTCGTCTTCATCTTGAGCTCGGGTCCAGATCCAAAAGTTGTTGAAGCCACGTCTGCAAAATTCCCAGCGATTTCAGTGAACTCTGGGTCAGGCCCATATGCAAAGGCAGAGATGGATTTTCCCAAGGAAATTTGTTTAGTGACATTCAGAAATTTCCTGGTGAGATATCTAATTATTATGGTGAGGGCTGCTGTGTTGTATTTGTAATCATAATGGAATAACAAGACATTTATAACAAAACTGCTATAGGTTGATATACATCCAGGAAGGGAAAAACACATGTTTCTTTCCAGTCTGTTAACTTGGTGTGGCTGTTACTCTGAGGACACGAGTTCCGATGCTGATGTCAGTGCAATTACAGCTGCGCTGCTGTCAGGTTTCTTTGATTGAATATTTGCTGGATGAAGCAATACAATACTCTCACCCCTCTCCATAGATCCACCTGCCTTGTGAATTGAGCATGCTGCCTGCTGAATTCCTTGTACTGTGCTCCTTGTATCTTGTGCAAAATTCTCATTTGATGAACTGTTGAACTCTGTGATACTGCAAATCTGGCAGTCTGGTGTCTGCCTATAATTTTCGTTTTGAATTGATTAGACTTTAAAAGTTCATATTTAGCGGCTGTCCCTTGATAGGTGTCTTTCATAAGGCATTTTTGTATTTATACTTACGTTTAAAATGGCTCATTTATGTAAAACATACATTAAAACACCTTCAAACAGTGCACTGATATGCTGCCTGAACAGCAGCACATAACCATGGCTCTGTGTGTGCACCCACTTACCGATGTAATCGCTTCTCCAAATGGTAGGGTTTTTCCTCAGAAGACTTTTTTCCAGAAGTGCTGCACATTGCGCTCTGGGGTTCTGCTCCTATGTTTTTTTTTCATAAGAACAAAGATTAGTCCTTCATGGTCCTAAACTCAATGCATGTGCATGACTTAAAGGCATTACCTACCAATAAATAGGAGATTAGCTGTGGCTTGTGTATTTCCTGATCAGTTCAGGTTTTTTCAGATGGCTCGTTGTTATCCCGTTTCCTTTAACGATGGGACACTTTAATGAGTTTGCCATCTGACATACATCTGCTTCCTGTTAAACAATACCTTCATTCTTCTAGAGCTGCTAAACTCATCTTTTATCCTACAAGATTTTTATCTGCGCCTTGAAAACAGCATGTACAAATTGGTGAGCATATTCATTTTCTTGTTAGGAATTTTTTGGGGTATGTTGTTTTTGAGGAAGAATAACCAAACAGGCATCTCCTTTAGTGCTTGTTTGTTGGAGAATGGGAGAACATGGATATTATTTGTCTAATTAAGGGCTGGCCAGTCCAGCTCCTGTTTGAAGTACAATAAGATCCACTTCTGTGGGTAACATTATATGGTTTCTAATAGTTATTCTGTCCTCCCGACAAAACAAGGGGCTGGTGCAAAAGAGGGCAGGGGGAGGATTTTGAAGTCTGTTAATATTGTTCCTTTGAGAAAAGAGCCTTCAATAGCTCAGTGATGGTCTGTCTCACGCGTGTGCAGACTTAAGGCTCTGTGATCATCAGGCTCCCTTAAATCAATCCAGCCAGCATTGAGTTTGTGCATCTGCCTCAGTGCTTCTCTTTTTCCCATGTGTTGGGAACATACAGTCATGCTGGATCTCTGACTGTGACTTTCCCCTTCACTGGTCAACATTGCTCCTTCAGAAAAACTTTCTTTTTTTTTTTTTTTTTCTTTTTAATTATAAAATCTTTTTGTAGTGGAGGGAAAACTGGATAGAATTTTCCTTGTATTTTATCTGTCTCTACATAATGTCCTTTATATGTTGCTTTTATAACAAGCGTGCGGTGCCGCTTAAAGGAAAACCCTGTCGCATGTGAAGTTCTGCCACACGCATCCAAAGGACATCTGTGAGAATGGCAGCTTGTAACCAGATTTAGCAACCCTGTGGGGCACATGGTGTTTTGTCTCAGAAAGGAATTTATTTCCAAACATTCACATTTGCCAGGTGACAAGTGGAAATACTTTGGGTTTAGAGCTGGGTAAACAGGAAACAAGGTGAAAATATTTATTTGAGGCTTGTTGGGTTCTTGAATCAGGATAACGATTATAGTTCAGGAATTCTGTGGTCTTCCCTTTCATAGTTTTTAGTTGTCTCTCAGCTCACATGGGGTTAATGTTATTTGCCTGAAAATGTGGGTATTGCTGATTACCTCAGGTGGCTGCTGGTGCATCAGCTGAAACCTTTGTTTTAATGATACTCTTTGCACTGTTGAGACCAGTGTTTCTACCACTGCTAACACCGTTCCCTTGTCCCCAGCAGCGCTGCAAAGCCACACGTTCAACACCAAAGATCTATGAAAAATTGTTCGTTGCAAACACGACTTGATAGCTGTACCTGTAATGGCCCAGCTTCTCACGAGGTTCCACCTCTCTTTGGCTTCCTAGTCTTACAGGAGGACACTGTATGTGGACTTCATGTTTCACTGTGTCTGTTATGGAACAGAGTCAAGAGATGATCTCTTGTGGTCATTGCTGTACCAGCGTTGTCATGCTTCCCTGAAGAGTTTTGTTTCTAATTGCATCAGTGTTTATTAACAAAACCCTCCATCATTTATTTAACATACAAACTTGTCCATTCTTCCACCACTCTCACATCGTTCATCTCTGAGCTCCAGGAGCAGGGCTAATGGCTTTGACGGTCTTTCATGTTAAGATTACAAATTAGCTTTGTTGGGTTCCTTGTGGAGTCTGCAGTTTATGAAGGAGGATCTGGAAGGGAGTATTAATTGAAGCTTTGCAAGAAAATAAGTCTACCTTGTCAGCTTTGGGGTACACCAGTGATGATGTGCTGTGACCTCTGGCATGACCAAGGGAGAGCCTTCTTCATTTAAAACCCCCCATCTTTTATAAAGAAACTTTTTTTTTTTTTTTTTTTTGAAAAAAAAAAGGTAGTGTAAATGGGACTTAGATAAAGGGAAAATTGTTCTCCTTAAATTTGTGCTTCATGTATCCTTGGAAAACAGTATGGTTTTAGACACTCAGAAGTGGGTTATTACACTTTTCTTTGTAATTCCAATGGAGAAGGCCCAGTGTGGCACCTGCAGCTCACTCTGGTGTCTCACTCTGCATAAGTACAGGCTTCAATGGTGACAGCATCTCTGTGGGCCCTGTCAAAGTGTGTGCAGGTGACAGGTTAGTTGAGAACTACTCTGTGATGACAGCAGTACCTTCTCCCTGAAGGGAACAGATGTTCTTGCTGTTGGCCTTTATGATATTTGTACTATCAAAATCCCCCTCGTAACTGTTGGTTTTCTCCTGGTGCTGTTAAGGTGTGTTAAGGAGTGGGTGAGAGCAGTTTCTGGGATGGAGACACAGTTTCAGTTGAAAAAGCTCTTACAAGGTGAGGAGCCTGTTTCCTCCTCTGGCTGTTTATGCCAATGTCTCCTTCAGTATTTAACGTTTGTAAAAACAGATAGTTCTTCTGGAGAGCAAAGCCTGCTGAACTGGAGACAGAGAAAACCTGAATAAACAAACATGTGTCACAGATTAGTAAGAACATCTGTAGGTTTCATATTGTTTTGAGAACACATACCACATAGTTTTTCATTTCTTATGCTTTTCTGGTTTCTCCCTTTCTTTCTGTCTCGCTGTTTTCTTCTTCTTTTTAAATATATTGCTAATAAAGGTTGGAGGTAGAAAGCACAGCTGGACTCTGCATGACATGCCACTGTTTAATTTCTAGCTCGGAGGATGAGAAGAAGAGTAGTTTTATTGTATCCTAGAAGAGAATAAAGCCACATGCAAATTCCAGCTATGGACATCTGTTTCCTCTTTGTGTGAAAGAATTTTCATATTTGGAAGGGAATCCCAGTTCTGAAGGGGCTGGTGAGGGTTGGGGTTTTTTTCCTTTTCTTTTGGTTCTTCCCCTTCTCCTTTGCCACTCCTTCAGCACGCTCTCCTTGCTCCCTGCCTGCTCCGCTTCCTTTGGGACAATGTCAGCTTGCTATTTAGCATCAGATATCGACTGAGTGAATTTTGGGTTATTTTAAAATGTTATGTTGTTGTTACTCAACTCCTCCTTAAATTTCTTTTATGTAATTAAACAGTATTTGATGGGAGGACTTTTGCCCTGTAATCAATCTTCAGTGCCTGCAGGTTGGTATTTTTTTAAAAAGTGGAAATGTGCGTGTCTGCCTGTTGCAGAAGTGTAACTATTTCTAGAACTAATTTATTAAAAGAATTTTTTAAAAATCCTTCTGTATCAGGAGAGTTAAGTAGATCTGCAGAAATAAGAACCTGCAACATTCACTGCATTGCTAGGCATCAGGTGCTAAGGACCCAAGGGACCGGGGTAAATGATAATTTCACTAACCTAGAAGACATTTTAGAATAATGATTACAGCTGTCTGAGTGGTTTAAAGAGTTTTTTTTCTGGTGTTTTTTTTTTTTTTTTTTTGGGTTTTTTTTTTTTTTTTGGAGTGTGTGTAAAAGTTGACTGTGTTGAGCAAACAGCCCAGTTATATAACATTGGGCCAGCCATGAGATCTGGTGCTTTCTGGCTATTTCATGTTGATGTCCAATAAGAGACTGGTGGAGCTCGCCAGGGTTTCGTAGTTGCTTGGCAGAAAGTTACCCACATGTGTGGACCACATTTTTATTGTTGCCTTAGCCTATTTCAGACATAAATATCGCTGCCTGGCAGGGTGTGATTCTGCTTGTTGCTGCAGAGCTTTTCTTTAAAAAAGCAAAATATGAAAAGGAATGAAATGCTGTGAATGTTCGAGTTAAGAAGGGTCCCTAGAGGGCGAGATTTTGTCACGTCTGTCGTGGTAGAGAAATAAAGGGCAATAAAGCCATCTGAAGGCTTCTTCGTTGTTGGATGAGTTACCCTTGCAGAGCTATTTCTTTTTGCATATATTAATCCTGCTTTTGGGTGTGGGCTGTTTAGTCTGGTCTCTGAGGGAGACAAGACTTATGCAAACAGGGTGTATGGGCAGCCCTTGGTCGCGTTGGCCACAGAGATGTGGCCAAAGGGCAAAGGCTGCAAAGATAAATAGAAGTTCCTTTAAGTTTCTTGAAAATATGTGTGTGAGGGGAGAATAAAAGTGATTAAGAGGTTTGAGGGGAAGCTTGCAGCAGAAGTGGAACTTTCAACCGAGGCTGTGGAATAGATGTCGAGAGGAAATGTGATGGAGGGCCCTGCCATGAGGAAGATCACCGAATCTGGTTGGGAAATTATTTGGCTTCAGAGAATCTGATGACAAAGCCCAAATACACAGGAAGCCAGACTCCCTTTTGTTCCAGTACCCATGAAATTGCTTGTGTGGGTTTTGTTTTTAAATCAGGATGTTTTTAAACAGGCTCCAATGGAGACTTCAACTGTGAGAAACAGAGGACATCTCTAGTTAGGGTCTTCTAAGTGCAGGCAAAGGTGCTGCTCTGCTTGGATTTGTTGGCAGTGCTTCCTAGTTTGATTGGTTTTTGCAAGTTTTCAAATTCTGTTAGTGTGATAGGTTGAGAGAGTTAGGATTGTTCAGCCTGGACCAGAGAAGGCTCACGGGAGACCTTATAGCAGCTTTCCAGTGTCTGAAGGGGAAAAGCTGGAGAGGGACTCATTACAAGGGCATGTAGTGAAAGGATGAGAGGTAATGGCTTCAAATGGAAGAGAGTAATTTAGATTAGATATCAGGAAGAAATTTTTCACTCTGAGGGTTATGAGACACTGGAATGGGTTGTAGATGCAGGTGTTCATGGAGGTGTTCAAGGTGAGGCTGGATGGAGCTTTGAGGAACCTGGTCTAGTGGGATGTGTCCCTGTCCACGTTAGGGGACTTGGAACTAGGTGATCTTTAAGGTCTCTTTCAACCTTAACCATTTTATGATTCCATGACTTATGAATGTTTAGACTTCTGTCCTGCAAGCATCTTAGAGAGAAGGGAGCCCAGCAGCTGTGCAGATCCCGCCAACCTACATCAAAAGCCTTCCCAAGCCCTTTGGAAGCCTACATGCCGCAGTGTCTCGTGGGGCACATGGGGAAAAGTGAAACTGATAATCCCCATCCAGTTCTGGCCCCTGCCGAGCACGACACGGAAAGCAAACGCCACTAACGCCGAAAATCAAACAGTGGTCGTGAACAGATTTCCTCTTTGATTGAAATGCTCCTAGCTAGGAGATAAAAAGGGGGTTATGTCAAAAGCTTCCCTTGTTGTCTTATTAACAGCTGCATAATTTTACCACTCATTTGCGAGTATAAAAAAAAAAAAAAGCAAAACTTGGAGACTGTATTTGAAAGCTTGTTTTGTTTGGTGTACAGCTGGATACAGAGCGTTTCCTTTTCTCTTTTTTAACAAATTTGAAGCAAATGTATTGGATACTGTTTCTAGTTTTTGGCCTAGATAATAGAAGATTTTGTTGCGTTTCATTTTACATTGCAAAGAAATCATGCCATTTAACTCCAATTCAGCAATGATGCAGCAGCATGTGGAGATAGATACATCTTCTCATAAATATATTACCACACATTACTGTCAAATAGCTGGACTTTTTCACCCAGTATTAAAAACGAAATTTAATTGCAACACTAGAGTTTCCAGGCCCTGATAAATAAGAGCCATGTCTGACCTTTATTGTGAGGCTCTGAGATGCCACCAGGGATATTGCTCATTGTTCAAGATGACAAACTTCCTCTGAGATTTCAGTTTGTCAGCTCAATGTACAGCAGCGACATTGATTTCTTCTCACTGCCATTTCCTGCCTGAATAGATAACAAATTTTCAGTGGCAGGTGTCTGTCAAGCTTAGTTTTGCCTGGCAGATTAACTTAATAGACTCATTTATTAATCATTAGTTGCAACACAGTGAAGCAGACAATACTCTTTAACTCTTGTGATGTTGAATGGATGTACCATTTCAGAATCCTTTGTGTAGCTGGAATTTGGATTTAATAAGCTGTTTGTATCTCTGTAGTGACTGTTTTTAACCTGACATTACTCACGTTACAAAGAGCAAAGATTTATGTACATTAAGTGTCACCCATTTTGAGTGTGTACTGCTTGTCATGGCAAAAGGTGCGCAAGTGCTTTCTGAGACTAATAAAATGATGGACAAATTACAAAATCAGCCTACACAAGGGGGAAAACTCATCCGGCGTGCATCATGCTTGGGGAAGGAAGATAAGATTAGGAGAAGAAAATAGATACTTGAAGAACATTCAGACTGGAGCTGAGCAGCTGTTGAAGTGGAAGAGAGAACTGCAGAAGCATTTAGGTGGGAGCAAAGCAGACCTGCAGAGACAGCCGTAGGGCAATTCTGGCACAGGCTAGTATTTTCACAAGGATTTGTTCCTCCAATTTGTCTTGAGATAAACACCCAGCAAAGGCAGGGCTGGTACCAGAGGTGGATATTGACCAGGAGTGTCAGAGTAGTGCAGGAAGAGGAAGAGCCAGAGGAACTTGGTGGAGAGATTGGAGGAGGAGGAGAAAACAGTAAAGAAAGGCAAAACCTTGGAAAGTAATGTTTCTTCTTGCAAGGAATCACTCTGCTCGTGGTGAAAACTCACTACATGTGTTGACCCTCCATAGACTACAGAACAGAGGGAGAAATATACATGCATTTTTCCCCTCTGTTAAGAGAATTCTGTAGAGGAGCTGGAAATGCACAAGCGCTGCTGGGGACAGACGGCAGCAGGAATGAGTGGAGGTAGATATAGTGGCTGTTGCTGGAGAGAAGAACTTCTTGTTGTAGGTAATGAGAAGAGAACCACCAAGCTTCTCCCTTGGCTTTTGGTTGGGTTGTGGTAGAGCTTTACAACCTACTTTTAATTGTCAAGGGAGCGTGTAACTGTGCGATCACTGAAGGATGTTCAGGAGGGTTTCTGCAGCTGGTGCCCAAACTGCAAAGCCCTGGTTGGAGCCCAACTGTTTTCAGCTCAGCATTTGTGGGAGTGTGTAGTGCTGAAAATGTTTTTTTGCCAAGTTGTGTTCCTGGCCTTGGGACCGTGTTTCTTGAACCATCCTTATAGCTTTCTTGGCTGAGCGTCAAACCAAGAATGTCCCTGCACTAGATCACGCTGCTTATTGCTCTTCCAGGCCACCCTGGTAACAATACATTAACCTCTCAGCAGGGAATGTGATAAACAAAGTAAAACTGCTTTAGTGAAACCACTCATTTAATGGCAATGTACATAAAGTGTCCTTAAAGATTTGTAAATGTAATAAGCTGCAGTTCACTGAGTGAACAATAACTGTTCCTAATTTAGCCAGTTGAGGAACATGCCAACCTAATTTGCTTTTGTAACATTATGTTGTTGTTGTTTTTTCTTTTCCCACCTATCCAGATTCCTTTCTCTCTGGTGCAGTTTCCCCTCTGGGAGTCCTTAAAGGTAAGTCCTTTTTGATGATAGAAATACAAGTTATACATTTCACGGGGGCTTTCCATAGTAACTTAACTAACTTGATTATCACAACTATGGGTGCGTCCAAGAATCAGTACATATATACCAAAATGCCTGTGCATGTGAAGATCTAAATAATCTAAATAACATAGATTTATATGAATCTAAATATCTAAAAAATAACAGGGAATATCTAAGCACTGATATTTGGCATGCAATCTGAATTTTACTCCCCGACATGCCAGAAGTCTTACTTTCTGCCCTAGCGTGTTTTGTTTTTTTTTTTTTTTTGCTGATTAGAGAGGAGTGGGAACCATTTTGAGCTGTGTGATATTTTTTATTTTATTTTTATTAGCATTTCACTCTTCAAGGTAACAGGAAATTGCGAATGACAGAGAAAAACTGTTTGAGCTTGGTTTTGTAGACAGGGAGAGGCACTCGCTGCATCACTGACAAGCTGTTTTGATTGGCCGTATGTACTTTATTTAAAGGTCGTTTAAAGAAGGTGTCAACTGGATGATGTTTTAATAGTGCAGTCTTTCAGAATGATGAGCTGTTCTCCCACCGGGTGGTTGCTTTGTTTATCATGGACAGAGTCAGGGTCTAGATTTTTGAGCACAGAGTTGGATTCGAAGTCATGTAATTTCTCTGTCCCTCTGTTTTTCCTCTAGCTGACTGCAAAAGATGAAGGAAAATCAGGGTTTTTCAGGTTATTTCAGATCCTGGATTGGAAGCACCGAAATTATTGAAGATCATTAAAAGCATTGTAGTAAAATACAGTAATTATAGGAGAGGAACTGGAGTGGGGTAGTTTTCTTGCTGTTAAGGATGCTGGACTTCTGAGAAAGCTTGGCACTGAGACCTTAATTGGGCAGAGGTACTGGGAACCAGTGGCAATCTTCCTTGCCCCTTGCTGCTTCTATTGAGGGGGGAAGGCTGATGTTCTCCTTGGTCTTTGTATGCTTGGTTGGGACAATAGCTTCTCCTCTCACTGTGTCAGTAGCTTGAGTTGTTCTAGAGGTCACAGTGTGAATGTTTGCATCTAGAGGCTTTGGGGAGTCAAATATAAAGGGGAGTCCATGGAAGGAGGAGCATGAAACACATGAAGAGCTTTCACAGAACTGAGCTGTGTTTTGTAGAGGATTCCATAAGGTACTTCATGAGCTCTGCCTGATGTGGTGTCTGGGTATCATCCCATCACACAGTCGAGCTTTGCCTGCCTTATTAGGAATCAGATTCCCTGCCAGTGTCTAGGAATGGCTTTCTGTAAACTCTTCAGCAGTGATACTGGCCTGACCCGCTAATTGTTAGTGCAGCAGCTGGGCTTAGGAGCAAGAGGTGGCAGTGCTTAAAGAGAAAAAGTGCAATGTTCTTGCCAAAACCACATGAAACAGCAACATCGTGTAGCTGATTTCAGAATGTAAAGTTGTTTTAACTAATGTTCACGTAGCTGTGACAATAAAACGTATTGTTTAGATTGCAGGCTTTGAAGAAGGCAGTTTGAATTTAGTTAGCTACAGGAGTGAGTCGATTCGGATGAAGCATCATGTTTAACCTAAAGAGGTCAGTGCAGATCTGAAGAGTAACAAAACTGGGTTAGTTTGTTCCGTGGACCCCTTGCAATATATTCTTCTGCCTGTGAAACCAGGAATAGAACATAGCAAAAATCAGTCTTGCATGCTCCAGTGACTTTGGCTCAGCACACCGTGAGAGCTCAAGGTTTGTCACATCAAAGTCAGGCAGTGAAAGCAGAATATGTTTTGTTTATCTGAATAAAGCTCTTAAAAAAAAAAAAAATGCCCTGACAGTACAACAAAAGGAAAAAACTATTATGGTCCCAGCAACAGGCTGGATGTGGGCAGTAGCATCAATAGGAGCATGATTCAGGGTAGGGCTTCTCATGGGTGCATGAAGGGAGCATGAAGAGGCAGTAATTACGAAGAAGGAAGAGTGCAAAGGACAAGGAACAAATGATGTGAAGCCTGAATGTAGATAGTTTACAGAGGCTGTCGATTCGATATTGTCTGAGGGACTGTTCTGCGCTGTATTAATGGGATTACTTGAGAAAGTAAACGTGGGAGCAGTTGTATTTGGTGTGTGGGTCATCTCACAGAAAAGGACAGAACAAGTGCTGCGGCTGTGTCATTTTAAAAAACATTAGTGCAAAGTTACATAAGCTGATGGATGATAGACTCAGTCTTGTAATTCCAAAAACAAGCCAATCACCATAAAAATGAGGAAAAATATCTTTTCACAGTGAAGGACGGCTGACAAGGCACATGGAAGAAAAGAGTTTCCTTTTCGTTCACATATGTGCTGGCTGCAGCCAGCAGCAGGGTGCTAAGCTTAAAGAAGCCTAATAAAGGCTTGTTGTAGGCAGCAAATCAGGTGGTTTTATATCCCATTTTCTCTACCCGCTTTGCTTCAAGCTGCTATGTTTATTCTTTGTGCTTCCAACTGGTTTTAACCACATAGTTTGCATGCACAGTTCTCTTCTGTCTGTGAATGTAGACCAGCTGTCCTGTGTGAGAGTAAACTTGCATATCATGCAGTGAACTAAGTTAGAAGAGAGAGCATTGTATAGATTACTGAACTATAAGGTTACGTACGCTATGGGTACTGGCAAAGAGAGTATTGCAGTAATTAGCAAGAAACGTACTGCTTCAAATGGCAGGGGGTTTGGAACTTGATGATCTTTAAGGTCCCTTCTAACTCTAACCATTCTATCATTCTGTGATTCTATAAATACAAGCCTTACTGCTGGCTACTCAGGTGAACACACACTTTAGCAATAGTTAATAGACTCCTTTCTTAGTTCACAATAACTCAAGAAAAAACAGTAAAAAAATGGCTGTCCTGCATGCTTAACGTCCTTTCTCTTCCCAATTGTTTATTTTCCCATCTTTTATTTTTGGCACAGATTATTGATATAAACCAAAGGGGAGAAGGAAACTGTGCTATGGTGTATGAGATTGCAGGACAGACATTGTAATTCTCTACTAGGGTAAGTTAGCATAGTGCTTCTCTTCTTTTTAGCCCAGACTTTACAACTAAAATGATTTTGAATTATTTTCAGAGTTTAGGAAAGGAAGGGGTGTTGCAAATCTCATTCGCTCTCTGCTACAGCAACCCTCAGAGGAGCACCATGGCTGGTTACCACTGTGGCGGTTTGATCAGATTCAGGTTCTTTCAGGTGGGGCAAGAGCTTCTGATCCCATCCCAAAGTCAGCTGGCCATGAGGAAAGCCGGCAAAACATAGATGTGGTGTGCTTCCCACATGCCAGCAAAGCACACTGCCTGCTGTATTAGTTCAAGTTTTGGAATAACGTTGTAAGATACAGTCCCCTTCTATGCTGCCCTGGAATTTCCAGGGTGCCTCTGTAACTTGCTTTGGAAATACTATATGTGGTGTTCTTTGTTGTGGGAATTTCAAATTACAGGGCTGCCTATTTGGCATGAAATGGTTGCGGGTTCCAGAGAGTCTCTGCTTTTCACCCTGCTGCCAGGGTGGGAGGCTCCACTCAGATGACTGTAGTTCTGTGGAGTTCATCCCTTCTGTATTATCTTCTATTCTGCTCTGTTCAGGTGTTTTATTCAGCACATCTAATCATCATATCTGAGAACGTACCAACAGCACATAAATGATTTATCATTTGTTTCATGTAGCGTTTTAATCTATAATTTTTCTCTTTTAGACCTGGGAAAAAAAGACAACTTTATTTTTTTTTTTTGGTGGGGATATTGCAGAAATACAGGGCATCAAGTTCTTTTCAACAAAATAGAGTTTACAAAAAAACCCACAAAATTGAGAGCCTCTGGTTAGGTTTGAGCCCTGAAACATCTTGTCAAAAATGCCTGCTTTTTATGTCTGAGTGGAAATGGTCAGGTTCCTCGGAGAACAGTGCTCTGTGTAAGATAAATCCGTCTCAGGTGAAACAAGACTCAGGCCTCTTGGGTTTTATATTTCTACGTGTTGGCTGCGCTTCAGAGCCTCTGAGAGTTACTCCAACACAGCTGTACATGGAGAATGCTCTCTTTATAGACCAAATGTATTGTATGTCTGGAGAAAAGGCTCTGGGAGCCAGTGAGGAGGGAAGGAATAGGCGGGACAGGAGGACGTAGGTCTCAAATTAGTAGACATGAAAAACAAGAGGGTTTTTGTTTGGTTGGGTTTTTTTAAGGAAAACAAACCTACTATCCTGGGAACCTTTTGTCTTTTCATTAGACGTGTCCAATTCTGAGATGAGCCACTTGGACGTTGCTAAGACTGTATAACGTCAGGGTCAGGCTGACTTCACCCTCCAGACCACCTGTGCCAGCGAGTCTTGCTCTTGCACACGCAGTCTCTCTGGGAGGGCTGGCATAGTCTGTGCTGCTCTGCTGGCCCAGGACCTGCAAGAAAAGATAAAAGTCTTGGACTGACCAGGCTCAAGGTGATGTTCTGGCTCTTCTGGCACTCAGTGAGGCCAGGATTTCCCTCTCTGTCTTGGTGCTGAGCAAAACCTAAAGCTTAGACTTTCTGCAGCTGTAGTGAGCCCATGTGATTTTTTTTTTTTTTTTTTTTTTTTTGTCACTGGCTTTAGGAATAAAATCATTTTATCAAAGCTATAGGTCTCACAAATTGAATGGTGTTTTACAAAGAGAGAGAGATTTGTTTGGACCTTCAGAGGCAACTGCTAGTGACAGAGAGCTGAGATACTTGGGCAGGTCTCTCTTGTGGGATTTTGTAATGGTTATGGTGGCACGATAGTGGTGTAAGATGCTGAACAAGCAGAGGAATGCTTTGGTGGCTTCAGGAGAGAAGAGTGGTTCCAAGAGTACACATAGGCGCATTTTCACCCTGTTAAGTAAGTGGGATGTTGTGGTAAAGAGAATGGGGAGAGTCCAGCCCTCTGAAGCTGAGCAGTAGAAGAAGGTTGTTTAGGTCAGAACAGAAGTTCCTCATGTTATTCCTAAAGTAGTTTCTGCCCACATGATGGAGAGCAGTATTTGGGATACACTTCCTTAGGTCTCTTTTTTGCTGTTCAGGCTCAGCTGTCACCCCAGACACTTGCCTTGAGAGGAACAGAGCTTGGGAAATTTGCTGGTGGAAGGGACTAGGGATCTGCATGAAGGAATTGGCACATGTCTTTGTTTGCTTGGTGCTCTTGGCTCAGCCAAGAGAGGGTGGGCTCAGCTTTTCTTGTAGTTGTCATGGCAGATACACCTTTGAGACATACCTTGAAGCATGCAAAGACTTCTTGGTGAGCTTCTGTGGAGTGTGAGGACTCTAATCTTGGTTGGAGTTCATTGCACCTGATTTTTAAAGTTAATAAGAATGAAAAGTTTACAGAATGCCTCTGCCCAGGCAGCTGGGGTTCTCAGCAGTAATACGTGTTTATAACTCCACCATTGAAATAATAAACCACATGCTATTTCCCTCCTAAAATTTACAATCAAATCTGTTGCTGTTTAACAGGGTAAGCAGAAAATAGAGAAATGTAGCCAAACTAGGCCTAAAATGGTATTCCCTGCTCCATAGGTAGGTGACAGCTTTCCTTTTTTCCTGGAGAAGCAGTCTAGTATTTCTTTTCTGCTGTGCTCAGCTGCACATAAGTCAAGAGTAAATGAAACCCAGGTCCAGCTTGAAACCCATTTCCTTGCAGGCAGCGCAGTAAGTGTTCTACCATACCTTGCTCCCTCTTTGAGTAACGATCGGGCTGATTTAGGGATTAAGTCCTAATCATGAAATAACGCTAACGTGTCTGCCATTCACTTAGGTGCTGTATCAGGAAAACAGATTTCCACGGCGGTGTTTTGAGGCGTGATACAACTTGTGGCCAGTGCGGCGTGTGCATGCCATTAGCATAACGGCTGCATTTTTCTCACAAAAGAACAATGTACCCAACAGCTGTTCAGCAAACAGCCCTCGCTTTATTACTGTCACAATAAGTGTCATTCACACAGTCTTGAAGCACATTCGAAGGAATGCTGTATGCCATCTGCACCAAAGAGAAAGAAACAAATGCAATCCTTACTTACGGCACTGCAGACACGCTTGAGAGAGTCAGATGGCCTCGGATCATCAATGCAGCATTTAAAACGGCAAAAGTAAAACAGACTCACGCAGTCTGTAGATACAGAGCCAGATTGTGATGCTCTTGGTCATGCCTAGACCACAGGCAGTTCTCTAGAAGTCGCTGAGCTTGCCAATGACATCTGGGGACGTTTGGTAGAAAAGTAATCGATACGAAGGGCTCAGCATTTGATTCAAACACTTGCTTCTTGCTGAAGAACCTTAAAAAACTTATGTAATTCTTGCATGTAATTTATTCAGACAAGCCTGCATGAGGCACAGATTTATTAGCAGGTAGTAGCAGTGCAGATGATCAAGGAAAGCTGTCCGAACTTTGAAGTGATTTTTCAGAAGTGCATTTTCCTCCCCGGACACATATATGGCCCTTCGAGCCATGGAAACTGAGTGTAGCTGGCATATTATGTTCTGCCTTGCCATGGGAACACTATTTTGAAGACATTTTCTCTAACCAGGCTTTTAGCACATCCATTTTGATTTACATCCAAATGGGTCACAGACATCAATGCAGTATTATATGGGGAGAAGAAGGGAATGAAATGCTTTTAACGTGAAAAATATGCTGTTGCGTGTAGGCCAACTTTTGTTCTCTTTCTCTCAATTTATCCAGGATTTGGGTGGGTTTAATTCCAGGGCCAAATTCAGTACTGGCATAAGTGAGTGTAACTCCATTAGTGCACAGGGAGTCTCAACGTTTGTATCAACAGTGAACTTAGATCATTGAGTTTTTCCTATGTTTGGGCTTGCATGTTTCCTGCAAGATAATGTACACATGTACTTGCACATATGCTGCACATATGCACATAAAAAATTCACTGGGGAGGACGTTTTGGCTCTATGCTCTGTGTTTGACTTTACATATAGAAATGGCAATCGGTTTATGGATTTTTTGCTTCTCCTGTAGCTAATGTGCCATGCATCTGTAAGGCTCAGCCATGCAGAATGCCATGTTGCGAGAAAAATACCTACTGGGAAAGGCAAACATGAAAATTGCTTTTCTTTCCTCAGTCTGCAGGACTGCCCGTGCACGCAAATCTCTTTGATGAATTCAGAGAGATTTTTCTCCCCTCTGTTATCACGAAGCTGAACTCTGTCTTCAACAGAGGGGTACATAGAAATACTACAGATGCTTATCACAGGAGTGAATTGTTGTATTTACTCAGCTGCAGGCCTCAAGTTTGGTGTATGCCACGAGGACTGCTTGCCTCTTAGTGCCTGAAGAACAGCAAGGCCAAGGCGGAGATGTCTCATTCTCTGTGATGCTTCCTGCAGCATTTGGGTGCTGGTCTAGGCACCGGGTTTGAGCCTGGTTTGAGATGTGAGTTCGCACTTTCCCAGGATCACCATAGCTTAGGTGTCCTGAACATAGACTGAGCCCCAACTGTGTTGGGAGGACAAAGCTGGCAGATGATTTCTGCCCCAAAATTCTACCAGAATCAAATGGCAAAGGTGACAGACATGCACAGGTAAGCAGTTGTGTAAACTAGTCCAAGGTTATTGGCCGTCTGAAGGCCAGGTGTCTGCAACACGCAAGGAGCCCACATTTGTGGCACCATACGCTTCCTCCCTGTATTTGAAGGTGGTGGTAATCTTTTCTTTTTTAGTTTAAAAGGCTTTTGGTATATCCAAAGAGTGCCTTTTCCAATGCACCTTCTGCCCAGCAAAATAGGGTATCCTCATATTCTCAGCGTCAAACAAGCTAAATAACATTTGTGGTGAGAAGCAGAGGACCCTGGCCTATGGGACAGTATGAAATGGGATCGCTAGGAAGAAAAATAAGGCTCTGCCCATGTATAAAACTTGACCCTTCTCTGCGAACATTATCCCTGTGAATAATTGGAAATCTGCATTCAGGCTTCCCACCGTGTCCCATCCCTTGAGGACACACCCGCTGTATTGCTTTACATGGTGTGGCAATGCACAGCGAGATTTACATATATATCACAGAAAAGTGTTTACAAAAAAAATTAGCATGTGATTGAGCTGGGAAGCTGCAGAGGGCCCCAACTGTACGAGTTTCCATGCACTTGAGCCAGAAGATTTATTTCCAATTTGTTATTCATAAGGGAAGAGCGAGAGATTGGGATGGGGTCCTTTGAAGTGGAAAACAAAGTCTTCTATTCAGCCTTCAGCTTAATAGAATACACATGACACAGGCTTGGCATGGCGGCCCGCTTTCATGTAATGTGCTCCTTGTCATTTTGCTTTCCTAGGCTGTGAATGCTAGTGGGAATGGGTATTGCCCTGGAAAACTCTTGTTATCTCCCACAGCCTTCTGCAGGAGGAGTCTAGTGGAAGCAGGTAGGAGCCGTTTGGTGGTCCTGGTTGGGGAACCCAGGTTGATCCCAATTCTTGCAGTTGCGTTGCTCATAATTCCTGGATTATGTTTTATATTGAAAGAGCGTGTGTAGGAAAAGCAGTCTAATTGCAGGGCTTCTGCAGGCATGACGCGGGCGCTTCTGCCCTTTTTGGAGGCTCTGAGCAGGGAGCCGTGACCCACGCCCTCTGAGCCTGCAGCTGACCTCCTTCTTCCGTGTGACCTGAGCTCTCACTGTTATTCTCAGGAGAAGGAGGTGCCTGAGGGAAGGTTCTTCTGATATTTTTCAGCATCTAGGATGGCAGAGCAATTATGTAGGCACTGCATCACTGCCAACAGCCAGCAATGCTGTCCGAAGTCGATGTTTTGTGGAGATATGTATACGAATCTTGTATTTCTTTCTAGTTTTACAAGTGATCTGTAAGCCTCAAATAACTTCTGTGCTTTGCTCCGTGCTAGTAGTATTAAAACTACGCTTGGTGCAGCACAAAGGCAAGTACTTTAAAGAATTTACAAGCCCAATTTACTGCAAAGCCCTGTCAATTAGTGGATCAGTGGGCTATGAGAGAAAACATGTGTGACCTTCAGCACATCAGTTTGGCCTGCAGCATGTGTGGTTAGAAAGAATTTGGACCAGAGTCCTGCCGGTCCTCTTGGCCCTGTGACACTTGTTCCTCTTGGCATCCTCTGGGATGATGTCCTCGCGCCTCACTTCTCTCTTGTTCTTCTGCATGTTCAGGTTTGGAGCTCTGGGTGAATCACCAAAACCAGAGATGGAAAGAAATGCATGAAGTCATCTCATCCTGCCCTTGCCAATGCAGGATTATTCCCCACAGTACAGTCTTGAGTGCCTTCTCCAGTCTATTTTTAAATGACTCAAAGGAGAGGGCTTTCCTCTCCTCCCTGGGGAGGCTGGCTCTGCCGTTCAGTAGACCTCACTGTTGGGGAATTTTCTTCCTGTTCTCCAGCCTCAAATCTCCTTTCCCCTAATTTAATTGAACTGTTCCTGGCACCACCCTTCTAAACAATTTTCCATATTGCACGACTGTTGCAAATACCTGTTGTCAATTTGCAGGCATAATGGATGGGAATTCATCACCATTTGCCTTGCTTGGCAAAGGCTCTTTGTGCAGAGCTGTACTGGGAAGCCAGGCTTTATCAGAAACTAGATTTCAGAGCTTCATGCCAAGAAATAAGAATGACCTTTTCCTACTTCTTTGGACAATGCCATGAACATAAAACCCCATCGTGACCGAGAATAGGCTGGGCTTCTGGCAAAGCCATGAATGTCCGTATTAATGTGCTGATTTTCTTCCTAGTCCTCAAGCAGACCTTCCATGGTGCTTTTTCACATGACAAAAGTAACTGTTTTAAGTTCTCGGGTTTAGTTGTAGATGTATAGATGTTTGGAGAACGTTTAATAAAAAAATACAGTAATTTTGTTTTTATCAAGTGGCTCCAGCAGTTCAGTTTCTGAACCTCAACTTTCAATCTGAGGATTTTTAAGCACCTGAAAATGGGCTTTGAAGGTGGGATTTATGCTTTGACAACACGTAGATGCATTAGAAGGTAGTGGCTTTTGTCTTAGGAAGTGTGTGTCATTCATCCAGCAGAACTGAGTTGCAAGAAGAGTGTGTGTCCAAAGAGTATAAGTTATTCCAGAAAAGCGTCTTATAGGTTTGGAGAATTATGAATCCCTGTTTATTTATTTATGAGATGAAAATCAGTCTCTGCTGTGGGTGACAGCAGAATAGAAACCCATATTCAAAACACCAGGGAAAGAATGGCTAGCATTAAAGAGACTGAAATCCCTTTAGTGCTTTCGTACAGCAGAGCTGCAGCTATTTAGCTGTGGCAGGATACCAAACAACATTGTGGCTGGCCATTGTTGCTTGAACAGTTTGATTTTTAAAACATTCAACTGAAATATAACCACCAGCCAAGTTGGAAGAAGTGAGTTGCAAGGCCTGTGTGTTAAATGAAGAGTCAGCAAATAAAGGAAACGAGTTCTTGTGCCCCACTGGAAAGTGGCTGTATTACAGGAGCCCGAGAGCAGTAGCTCAGCCTAGCACAGCTATTGGATTGCTTTTAAGACAATTTTATAGTGTAGAAGTAATATGGCTTTAAAAAGAACGAGGTAGTGCCACTCAGAAGGGCCATGGATCCCATCCCTTTTTGCTCAGCAGTGATTCTCACATCATAAACCAGAAACCTCTCCTCCAGAGAACTGCCAAAGTTAAGCATTTTAGGAGATGGGAAAGAGCTGATGGGTTGGGGTGGAGCAGGAACAGAGTGACCACTGCTGGCGTCATAAAAACTAGCCCAGCACATGTTGGCCTTTGTTGCTGATATCAATTGGACTTGTCAGACGGTTTGACGTGGTTCTTGATGGGTGTTTTTAAGAAGGCACCGTTCTTGTTGTTTTTTTTTTTAAATGTGCGTGTTTAAATGATGCTGTGATTTGATGGATTGGAGCTTGGTGTGTGGGAGCAGCAGAGAGGAGAAGGGTGTGTGGTCCCTCATGGCGCCAAGTGAAAAACAGAGACACACCTGCTTTGGGATATAATGGGAGTGATAAGAGTAATTTCTTAATGATGGGGTTTTTTGGGGGACCACAAGGCGAAGGGTTGGTTTAAGAAATGTCAGGACTTCTGTCTCGCTGTGCTGGGGACTGCTGATTTTAAATGGGAGCGTGTGGTACATCTGGGCTGAGCTGATACTGGTTCTTGCATGCCGTCCCCCCGCTCAGTGTTTTGCTTTGCACTGTTTTTTGTGCCAAAAAGAAAATAAATTCACCAAATATTTGCAAAGTTGCATGGCCACAGGCTTAAATACATACATATGAAATCCCTGAAAGCAATTTGCTTCAAGCCCTCCTCAGTTCCAGACATCTTTCTCACTCCATCTGCTCGTTCAAGTACACAAGTTCCTTGGGAAAAATCACTTATTACATCACTGAAAAATGCCACAAAAATAGCTTTTCACTTAAGTTCCCATCCTCGGAGTTAACTCACATGGGGATCAGATAGATTCAAACATTTAATAACTTTTTATTTTCCTTTCTCTTTAAACACAGGATCTCTGGTCATGGAAGCAGGGTCACGTGGTGGATTCTTGGCAGTCAGCAGTCTGTGGAGCTTTTGCAGGTGCAAAGGATTATATGTTATACTGGGAAAGACTAAAGAAGAAAGGGAAAAATGTGCAAATCTATTAAGTATAGCAGAACAACATTCCTTTGTAATTCAAGTTTGTTTAGAAGAAAACGGATCCAGTTGTTGTTTGGAAATAGGAAAGTCAGCAAAGGAAAGAGAGGAGAAAAAAAAAAAGACTCAAACAGGGTGTCTGTTTGAAAGACAACCAATTTGTTTTTGACAAATTTCTGTTATTTAAAAACCAGGGGCCTGTCAGTCAGGCTTTGCGATTATTTCCAAGTTGATTTGTAAAATCCTCATCCAGGAGAAACTTTGCTTGGGTGTGTTGAGGGGGGGGCGGTTGTGCAGCTGTCTGCTCTGAGCACTTCCCCAGGGGTTGAAGTGATTGCAGCGAGAGGCCATGATTCACCATTCATGTGACAGCTCTGACAGCCATGTAGATTAACTGGAGTCAGGAGAGCAGAGGCTAGTGCTGCACAGCCTGGAGGCAAAAGCCTTCCGCAGCAAAAAAAAAAACCAACACCAACAACCCACGGAGGACGAAACATCTGGGCAATCTCCAGACACTAGAAGAAGAATAAAGAGTGGCAGAATACAATGCTGCACTATTTATTACCAAACAAGCCAGAAGTTAATTGAATTCTTCAGTAGGCTTCTTGCTTGATTTTAGCCTACTGTAGTTGTTTCAAAAAAACCCCCCAAAAAACCCTCCAAAAAACAAAAAAGGAAAAAAAAAATCAATTAATGACTCATCAGTATAGCTGACAAGTTTGAGGGAGGAGAGACTCAACTGTCTTAATAGAAAAAACAGATTAGTACTTAAGAGATGGATAGCCAGAGCTTTTCCCCAAGGAGCTAAAGTACGTTTTGAGATTCCAAACCAGTAACAGAATATGTGGAAAAAATAAATCCCGTTTAAAGAGAAATTATAGCATTTCTTGAAATAGAGATTATCAAAAGCAAAGCTTGTTCTTTGATGACTTACAAATGCAGAGCCATTACATTGTATGTAATTTTTTCAAAATAAGCTGTTAGGGGAATTGAAGTATTAATAGCAGCAGGATTCCAGCAGAGACTAAGTTTTGATGGGCGCTGTAGCTCCATGTCTGAAAGAAGGGAGTGCAGCTGTAGCTGCACACAGGCATATCAACTTTGAGGGAATGGCTTAGGTAGAATTGATTCCGTTTTGGGGCAGAGGAGATACTATGGATGATCTCTCATGGTCTTGTCTGGCTTTATTTTCTATGTTTATGTGATGGGAAGGGAGTTTTATTCTGCTTAAAAATACTTTTATTCTGCTAATATAATGATAATATTCTGCTTAAAAAAATTTTATTCTGCTTATTCTACTGTTGGATTTTACACTGACTTCATCGAGTCAGTGCAAACAAAATCAGAGTGATTGAATAGGATTCTTCATTTTTGTTTTGAAACGAAACAAGCTATCAGACTAAAAATTCTTTAAAATGCAATCTGTATGTCTGCAGGTGTGATATGGGATCATTAATTTAGCTCTGCTGATTTCTTTACAGTCAGATTGATACAAAAGCCATGTTCAGGCACGTTCAGAGAGCTGGAAAGGTTATCTGATTTACCCAAGGCCTTGCAGAGTAATTTCCTGAAGTCCAATTTGGTGCCTCCATTGCAAATCTAGCCCACTGCCTCTACTTCCTTCTCTGTATGTCTTGTTTCTGACCAGTTGTGCTTGGACTTGCTATTATCTGATGGATGTTTGGTAGCATCTGCTCGCTTTCTGTTAGAAATATTACAGAAGGAGCTTCCACAGGCACGGCTCTGCATGACACTTCACTGCTCTTTGGCAGAGACTGGGAAGACCTAACACTTTGTGCTGGAGGAGACAGCAGGTCCTAGAGCAGCACAGAAACTTCCATGGTGGTGGTGGATGGGACCATTCAGTCTCGCTGTCTTCGTAGGCTCTATTACCCAAGCACAAACCTTTGCAGAGCTGCAGTCTTATTTTGTAGATCATGTTGTAGTTGGTGATGATAAATAATTCTCTGGGTTATTCTTCCAGCTTCACTTTCTCTGGTCTGTTTTTCTTTCTGTGTTCTCTGTTTCCCTAGATTCTTTCATTTTCATCAGCAGTTTTTTAAGCTTCCTTTCTCACATGTCCTTTGAGGACCTGCTTCAAAATTCAAGATGTTCAACTCTCTTTGGATCAGAACCTTCCCCTTCCCTCTGCAGATGTGTAAGAGGCTGGCCCTGTCTTGATCTAATCTGGTAGTGCATCCATTCAATTTCACTGAAAATATTTAGCCACCTTGCTGAATGGGGACAATGGAAAAACAGTTATTATTATTAACTACCTACATATAACTTCAAGCAAGGGAAGAAAAAACAGATGAAACTCTTTATCCTTTTCTTTCCACCCCAAAACAAAAAATAAATCGAAACCTCACCAGTACCTGTGAATAAAATAAGATGGATGTGTGCATCCGAGTGACTTCAAATCATAGTGCTATAAACCTTAATAGGAGAAGATTATCCAAAAACCAACTTATAAACACAGAGATGCTGTCAGATGCCACCATGCTAGTCGTGGGGTGGTGAGTCACAAAGACGTGTTTTTCTCCTGTTTTTTTTTGCTTGAATTCAATACTTTCTAAAAATAGGTTAGAGGTCCTGAGGGGCAGGGTAATAAGCTGAAACAAACTGAAAGAAAAGCCCTGTTTGGCTTCCCTTTATGGCACACACACATACATGTGCGTGTCTGTGTGCGCTGGTTAGTTCCTAGCTAAATCATCATTGATTATTTGGTGAAGACAGAGCAAAGAGCAACGATGTATTGAATTCCATCCCCAGTGCCTGTGAAATGGCAGCAGTTTCAGCCAAAGTGCTGTGAGAAGCCTGATTGACTCTTCCTTGTTGAGCGCACACATGTAAGATGTATGTATGCGATCCGTGGGCTTTTTATAGAAACATAATAGGCATGAGCATAAATATCAGAGATTTGGAATCCTCTCTGTCTCATCTGTTAATAATTTAATCCCTAGAGGCCTTGTCCAGCTTTATTGTCATCTCTGGTGCCTTAACTAGGGGAGATATTTGGAGCAATCTGGAGAGAGAGAAGGCAATATCTGAGCAGCCGATGGGGAAGAACCCAAGGGTTAGATCTACATAGTAATTTAAGCCTGAGGTTGCATTTGAACCAAACCTTGCCTCGTGTCTGAGCTGTTTGGATGCCAGCCCGGACTTGGGCACAGGCTTTGGCAGGCTGGAGGCAGAGGAGGGAAACGTGTCCCTGTGCTGCGGGCAGGCCAGGCGTGATTGTGGTTGCACTCCATGCTGGACTTCTCTCTGGGCTTAGGCTGCTTGGGTTGGACCGCTGTACCCAAACCCTGTCCTCTGTGGAACTGGGCCAGTGGCAAGGAAATCCTGCCATTGAGTATTAGTTGTTGGGAAGGCAAAGTGCTGCCCTGGAGCAGCAAGGCAGCTCCAGCTTGTCAAAGAACCTGAGTGTCCGTTTAATGTGATTGAAAATTGCCTCTGTTAAAGACGCCTTCTTTCTCCCTACTGTCAAAAAAGTGTGGCTTAACATTAATAATTAATGCTCTGTGGTGACAAAGTCACTGAGAGTGGAGGTGCAAGGCTAGTGAATAATAAAGCACTAACGAGAGCTTTTTGCACATTAACAAGGAAGACTTCCCATCACTTTTGTTTTGACCTAATCAGCTCTGACAAGATTACACACTGTGTCTAAAAGCCTCTTTAACTCTGTAGCTCTGAATAATTTTTTGAGTAGTTCCCAAGATTTCCCTACAGCATCTGCTTGGACCATGCTTCTAACCCTGAAATTGCTGGAGGAGCAGTGCTTTGCCTCTTGGTATTTCTGCTGAAATCCCAGGGGGTTCTTGGGTCACCTTGCTCTACCATTGGCAGGTGGTGTTTCTGCAGTGATAAAGGACCAGAACAAACTTCCCCATATAAAAAAATTAACATGCTATCAATAAAAGAAAAGTTCAAGTCAGAACTGATTGATTGAAGAGTTCTGAAAAAGACTGTTTGTGATCTTGGAAACCAGTCTGTGGGAGAGAATGCTGTGAGGTTTAGTGTTGGACCTGAGCAATTCAGATTTTCAACCCAGATTTGGAATTCAATCCTGGATCGGTCCTGGGTAACCCTTAGATGTCGTTACACAAAATAGTGATGAAGACAGACAATAATACAACTCAACCTTGATTTTTTTTTCTTTTCCAAAGGCAGCCTAATACAATCAAGGACATCAGTCAAGCACGAGTTCTTATCTCTTGAAACGAGCATGACCTACCCAACTGGGTTGGTGTTGTAGAAGAGGATGCCAGGGATCTGGCCAGATGACAGAAACACAGCATAAGGAGGAGCCCCTATGGTGGCCAGAATGGTTCGCTGGACCCTTTAGAAAGGGTGAGAAGAAGTTAAAATGGTACAGAAAATAAAAATACAGGGACTGAAAAAGAAATTATCTTCCTCCTTCCATAGGATTTTGAGGAGTATGTCAAAGAGCTGGTGAAATTTCTTCCTATGGCAGCAGATTCTACAGGCAGCCACCTTTCTGCGAGGACCTCGGGTTATGTATTGTTCTCAGGTGAAATATTTCACTCTGTTCTAGTGCTTCTCAATTTTGATTTACATATGACACCCAAAAAGGGTAGGAAATGCAGCAGGAACCTAGGGGAATATCTTGAGTCTTCAAGACTTTTTATTCTTATTGGCAAATAAAGGTAAATCGCTCTCTGTGGATGTCTGTCTCCAGCACTTTCATCAAGAGCTGTCGCTGGGAAAGTGTGAGTAGCAGAAGGATTTTCTGTTTAACGCCCTGCACTTGGTAAAGTTTAGCTGCTCAGCTGATGTGTGAATATACAGTGTCCATTGTAACTTCTTGGGAGACAGGTGATGAATTTTCCACTACGGCTTGAAGTTTTATTTTCCCAGTAGAGGAGTCTGTCACTCTGCTAGAGGTATTAACAAGCCACAAGCCTGCTCTTATGTGCAAATCCATCTTTATGCCTAGTTGCTGAGCCCAAGTCATCACCAGATCCTTCTAGGGCCAGGGAGAAAGGAGCCTCCTCCAGGAATGAGTTGGTGATTCTGGCTGGGAAGTCTGTCTTCCCTTTGGCAGCTCTGCAGAGAAGCCAAAATGATTAGAAGTGTAAGGCTGGATGTGTCCTTCTTACCCACCTGATACTTTAATACCTGCTTCTCTTGGTTGCTGTGTAGTTGATCAGACTCCAGCCTTAGGTGGCAGCTCTTGGAGAAGTCAGTGAGAGCAGGAATAGACTAAAGGAGCTATTTAAACATCTGTTGGGCCTTGCAGTGTATTAGTGCAGTGCACAGCCCTTCTATTTCGAATGAGTAGACGTTGGCTCTACTGGTTTTTGTCTGTTGTATTAATCTGATGATCAGAAACAGCCATGTTTCCATTGACTATGGTAGGTAGGACTGACCAGGGCTTTGCTAGTGCTGTAGCCTGTTCTTGGATACCCGTGTGGAAGAGGTCAGTCTAAAATTACCTTGGACGTTTAGGGCTAAGGCTGGAGCAAATTCATTTTGTCAGACTCGCTGCCTTCAATAAAATGCAGTTCCCAAGAAATGTTAGCTTTAATCTCGTGTCTTTGTCGAGCATATGCAAACTTGCATTTAATTTAGACGCTATCCCGCTGCTTGTTGTGTTTATGAAGCGTTTTATTGTTGCTATCGTCATTATAAATTGATTGGTAAATCTGTACCAAATACTTCCCAGTGATGGAAAAAGAAACACTGAAATGTTATAACAAAGGCGTCTGAAAGATCCAGATGTTAGCTGGGGAAAAAATGAAAACCAATCAGCCTCAATTAAACCTTTCAGATAAGAATTTGGGAACATCGTGTCAGGATAAATTATGTTTGCGCTAATCACTCTATCAGCCAAGATTGAAGCTTCTGCCAATAAGAAACTGTTAGGAGCATATTAAAAAAAAAAAAAATTACCAGGCTCTGATAAGGGAAGTAAAGTTAGTCTGGCTGAAGTGTTACCGTCAACTCTATAGCTGAGTGATGCGTGGAGATTTTTTGCTCAATACAGGCCTGGCAGCCATGTGGTTCACTGTTTAATTTTATCTTGGTTTGTGGGCAAAGGACTTCTCCATCCAGACTTGTAAAGCCACTATTTTCCATGGAGATTATTTTTAGTGTTCTAAAAATACATCGCTGACATGAGTACCGAAGTTTCTATCCAGACCATTCTCTCAAAGCCTTTGGGTCACTTACTCAAAAACTGGCTCACAGTAAAAAGATTTTTTGACCTTAAAGAAGGTCCAAGAATGGGCTGGAATTTAGTTTAACTTGCTCATAGTTTCTGCTCTGGCTTCTTGAATACAACCCATTTTTCTGCTTTATAGTGAGGTATTACTGCTAGGAAGCTTCTGAGAGAACCGGATGGGCCAACCTTATGTGAGAAAAAGCTGCTTTAAACCAGGCATTTTGAGCTGTTCAGTAACAGGGCTTGCCTGATATTTGTGATTCAGATCCAGGGGATTGGACTGCCATGGGACATTCCTTAATTAACTGTAAGAAGTTAACGTAGGGTGCCAGCTGGCCCAGCCTCCCTTCTGACATAGAACAGGGTTTTAATACATTAAAGCATATATTTAACATGGTTGAGAGAGAGAGATGCAGGTAAAACCACAAGTCAGTGGGGAAGATGCATTTTTTCATTACTTTACAGATTTTAGAAGAAATTCTTTTCCCCTCTCCCATCCCAAAAAAAAGAGACATCAATTCTTCTACATTCCATAAAACTTGGAACAGAAAATAGATTATTTTTAGCTTATTCCCTGGGTACTGTAGGCTTCAGTCTTTGGAGTCACTTTGTTCCTTGCTGTAGCAGATAGAGGATTTATACAAGCTCCAGAGGAAAATAAAAACCAGGAGGAAGAAGAAAGAGAGATTTCAGAGCAAGTCTCTCTCTCTTTTCTTCCATCCTTTCTTCCCTTTCCTTTCTTCACTTCTTACTGGGCTGCTCCTGCATTTTAAAAGTTTCCTTCACTTTGGCTCTTCCTCACCATGAACTACTTGCTTGGAATATTGTACACAGAGAAAGGAGAAAGAGAGTGGAGTTAATTTTAGGATGGGGAAATAAGGCAAAGGGAATAAGATCCTGGGAGAAAAAGCGGCAAAGCTGGTCCCTAGATAGAGCAAGAGGCCAGGCTGTAGCCACGGGGTTAAAATATGGAGACAGAGACAGGCACGTTTGTGGGTGAGACATGCAGATGGATAAGCTGGAGATTTCTGGCTTTGAGGAGGAAAACCGCAGCTGAGCTGGCTGCTGCAAGTGAAAGTTATGAGCTGCAAGGGTGAGGTGTGGGAGTGCTTAGAGAGAATAAAAGTGCCCGTGAGGGGACAATGGCACTTGCAGCAGCAGAATTCTGACAATTTCGAAAGACCCTTGGTCAGCTTCGTGTTGTTATCCATAATGGAGCTGATTTCATTCTTGGAGATAAGATCCATCCCAAAGCCTGGCTTATCATTTTTCCTTGGGACAGAATCCCAGGTCTAACAGTTGAAGTCCAGATCCAGTCTGCCTGTATCATGTGGATAGTTTTGCCCCTGAAGCACGTGTGTTTCAGATGCAGAGCATCTTTCCTCTCTATCTTTCTGGCTTTTGAACATTCAGGCTTTAATTCTCAAGGCAGTGTGATGAGTTTATTTTCTAATCTCTGCAGATGAGTAAGCAGGTTCTTCCATTCATACTTGCCTGTAGGTGTTGGAAGTGGAATGCATTATCTTTATGACCTCCACGTGTTCATATATATATATATACACAAAACAAAAGGACAGTAATCTCAACGGGGATGTTTGGATTTACAGTGAACTAGTATAGAGCTGTTTTCCTTAAGTCAACACACGGGAATAAAACACTCTGTGTACAGACCTTCAGCAAACGTACCTGGACTCTGACGCGAGGAAACACGCTGTAGGAATTAATAATGGAGCAGTGTTGACCACAGCCATGGGAATTAGAGGCAGTGTGGCATTTGTGTTCAACCAACAATGTCTCATTTGTGTTTGGTGTTTTAATTTGCTCAGGTGGATTTGCAGCTGCAGTTACCACACCTCTCGATGTAGCGAAGACGAGAATTATGTTGGCAAAGGTAAGAGCGAAGGAGGCCAGCAGACACGCAGGTGAAGGGCTTGGGTACTTTCAGAGTTTCTGGATGGTTGTTACAGAGTGAAATCCAGTACCTATTAATAATGATTTCTGCTCTTGTCCTCGAAGGCAGGATCATGTACCTCATGCAGAACTAATGAAATTGTTGCGTTCTTTTCCTTGGGTTGTTCTCTTGGTGCTTTCCCAAAGGAGCGGAGAAGGGCCTGCGCTTGTGCTAGACTTCCAGAGTCTCATGCGGTGTCTTTAGGAGAAAAATCCTCACAGAGTTGGATGCCTGAAGTTAGATTTCCCATCAGGGATTTGTTCATCTGCTTGGGTTTTTTTATAATGGTTGGGCCTGAGTTGTGTGTGTGTGTGTCTTTTCTGAGGAGGGCTTGACACTGGATTTTCTATCCTAAAATTTTAAGGCACAAAGATCACGATGACTTACATCTGCCAACCAGAGTGGAAGGAAAATTGCTTATAACATCAGTAAGTTTAGTAAGTGGTTAAATTGGTAGCAAGTCTAGTGTTCCCATCACCATCTTGCTGACCCCAGAGCAGAACCCAGCAGCCGCATAGCTAAAAGCCCTCCGCCTTTCCCTCCCCTGAAAAGAGCTGTTGTGTTGGCAAAGGTCAGGCATCCTGGAGTTTCTGTGGATGGCTTTTACCCTGTTGCTCATGTTCCTCCATACTGGGGTGTTTCTTGTTGATGACATGCACGAGTCACGCACATCTGCGCTCCCCGTCTTGCCGTGTTGTGTGTCTCTCATTGCTGGGCGTTGGACTTGCTGCAGCTTCTTTGCCTTTGGATAGAGAAACTGATAAAACTGCAAGAACTGGGTTTCATTTTTGTCGTCTGCTGCTGCGCTGAGCAGCTGGGTCAGCTTTGGTAAAGGAATGATGGTGCTTTGGGATGTTCTGAGACTGTTCAGACAGCATCTTCCTATTAGTCATCTCTCGCTAACTAGATCACAGGTGTAATTTAATTGTCTGTAGTCCTGCCGTTTGTCCTCTGTTTTGCTCTCAAGGCAGTTTTCACGTGCAATGCACTGTTTGTGGGTTTTTTTAAGTAAATCTTCTTGCGGTGAGCAGCAAAATCACCTGTTGGTGCTTTGAAAGTGTGTTTTTATTAAATTCTGCCAATATCAGTTGCTGGATGTAGAACTGAGTGTCCTGCAAAAGGGACTGGATACTCAGTTCTGAATTAACCAGTCCAGTGACCTTGGAGGGATCGTTTTCTTCTATGCCTCAGTTTTCCTTTTTGCCCTTTGCCTTATTCCTGGAAACTGGAGCTTTTGCCTGTGCCTGGGCTAAGGAGGTTGTTAGGATGCCTGTAGCTGCTATAAAGCAGCACTAACCAGAGATAGGGGAGCTCAATAAATAACTAAACTTCTCTGCCAACAGTTTCCAATCTCTCTCTTTCTGTGGTGCAGGCTGGTTCCAGCAACGCTAGTGGGAATGTCCTGTCCGCCCTTGGGGGCATCTGGAGGACACAAGGCCTGTCGGGGTAAGGACATGCTGCAGAAGCACATCTCATGTTGTGTCTCTGTGTGGGGGAGAGGGTGGGATGGCTGCTTATATTTAAAATTTGTCGTACGGGAAATATTTTTAATTGCTGTACACGTGGCCAGGGAGCAGCTCTCAGGTAGCAAGGATCAAGAAGGTCCCTCCAGGTAGATCTAGTGTCCTCGCTTTAGCACTGAGGCCGAGCAACATCCAGGGAAGAGCACAGAAATGAGGTGTTATTGGGGATTTGTCCGTGGTACAATCTCTAAGCTTAGCTCCAGGCTTTGGAGGCGAGGGTGGCTTTGTGTTTAATGGACTTTTCTCCATGAATGTGTGTGTTTGTGTTTTGTATTCATTTAAACTTTTGGGCATGCACATCATCTTGTGGCAGTGAGTGCCACAGATTGATCTTGAGGTGTGTGAATCCCCCTTTCTGAGACAGCAGGGAAGGCCAGGGCAGGAGCCACATGTCCCCTGTGGATACTCTTTCCTCCTCCTGGCAATTTCCCACAGATTGGAAAATGCCAGCAAGGTCTCCTCTGTTGCTTTATATTTGCTGTTCTTACTGTGGAGCGTGATGGGTGTGTGCAATGCCAGCATGGTGCCAGCAGCAGGGACGAGCAGAAGCAGAAGGAAGGAAGCCCAGTGCTCCCTGACTTGTCCTTGGAGCCTCCCGTCAGGTCTGGGTTTGAGCACAGCCCACTTGGATTTCTCCAGTGAGGCACTTGGTGCAAAAATGTAAGTTTTTGCAGACAGGCTTGAGTGCAAAGAGTCATTCTGAGCAGCCACAGAGCAGCTCCCTGGCTGCTTTCCTCCTGTGACCGGGGTGTAGTCGTGTTCTGGGCTTTCTGTTGACTGGTCGGGGAAGTCTGGGGTGATGTCGGTCCAGTTTCTTGACTGCCTCGCTTTGCCCGTTCCTGAGATGGAGAATTGCTCTTCTGACATTGGAGCAGTGTTGTGAACAAAAAGTCCTCTACTAGCATTTGTAGAACATTTTGAGGTGTTACGGGCTTATTGATTTTTACAGATGTCTGCTTCATTTACACCACCTTGCCCTCTTTGAGTGTGTGAGTCCTGCCCGTTACTGGCCACTCATAGTCAATGTATGTCTTAAACAGCTCCTGCAGCCTGTGCTTCCTTCGTTAGGGCTTGTATCCCACCTGCCTTTGGCCTGGAAGAGAAACAGAGGGGTTTGGAAGCTTTACTTGAGGCTTTTCGCTGTGATTTCTCCAAGGTTTTTAATCCTCCTGATGCGGCCGATACTTTCAGGGTGCCATTTTGACATTTGTAGTCTGTTGCTCGAAGCGGCGTGCACCTCGCAGCTTCGCGGGAGATAGTTTGCTCTTAACATCTGATCTCTGCTCGCACAACTAATAAAAGTTCAATCCTCTTTCTGCACATGTGGGAAATAATTCGAAACAAATTGCAGGAAGTTCCTGAACACCGATTTCAGGAAGAAGTCCAGCTGTGCCCCCCGGCAGCGCTCAGAGATGGCTTGTTTCAGGTTTGCTCTTTGAGATGACGAGGTGACCTGGCGGTGGACGAGTTGTGGGTCCTGCATGTCTTGGTGGACTCTGGGGCATGTTTTGAAAGGGACTGGGAGAAGTGAGGCCATGTCTGCTGCTGGTGGAAGTTGAGCTCTGAAGGGTGTGGAGAGGCATGGATTTGGCTGGGGAAACCTCCCCCTTTCCCCAGCCAACGGCAGAAAATAAAAATGTGTGTTTGTGTTCTTTCCGGGGTGTTTCAGCAGTGCCCTTTTCTAAACAACCCAAAATTAAACTCTGCCTAAAGATAGTACCCGTGGACTAGGACCAAAGGGAACACAATTCAGTTGAAATCAAAACAATAAGCAATCTGGAGAAAAAGTAACATGCAAAGGAGTCCAAGCTGCGTCAGCTGCAAGGAAAAGGAAGAAAGTCTTGGGAAAAATAAACGCAGAGGCTGCCATGCCTGCTGCCAATTATAAATCTATTAATCAAAAACAATAAAAATGTCGGGCTTTTTTGGCCAGTTGCAACATGAAATGATTTATGCCTCCTCTAATAAATCTCGTACTTGGAGAGGAGGAATCCTGAGGGCAGAAAGACGCGTTGCTTATTGCCACCTTATTAAAACCAGAGCGCAGGGCCCAGCTTCCTGGTCCTCACCTAGTAAATCCCCCTGCATCATGCCAAGAAATTTCACATCGCTTTCTGTCCTGGGGAGAGCCAGGCCTGTGGCAGGAGGTAGGGTAGGGATGGGATGAGCGGATCCGTGTGCCCCTTCTTTCTTGCCAGTGGGCCAGACAAAACCATTTGCAGGTTTATATCTTGTCCAACTGCTTTTCACACAGAGAGTTTGTGGTGGTTGAAAGCTGTGGATGGACCTTCACAACTTACTGGTGAGAAAGGCAAAGGTTATTTGGCTGATAAATCTGGTGAGGTGGCTTTTCCCACCTTGTGTGTAGATGGGGACAGAGCTGGCGGTTTGCACCAGGAGTCCTGTTCCTCAGGTGAGCTTCTGGGCTGGGGTGGACGTGGCATGGTGGGCACTAACTTCTGCTCTCTTCATCTCACTGATGCGAGTGGTGAAAACAGCCCCTGTCCCTAGGACTTGCTGCTTTGTGGAACATGAAGTGTCCGCAGGTGTGAGCTCGGTGCAAAGCTGTAGTTGGATAAAAGTGGTGTTTTTTCTCAGTGTGGCCACCTCTTTGGTCCAGAGTGTAATACGAAAGCTTTGTGGCCGAGCACACAGTGCCATTCCCAGCACTGGCCTCTCTCTGCCTTGTTTGGGTGCTGCAGTGCCTTTTCCAAAGCGTAAGTTCAGAGGTCTTAGTTGTTTTCTATTGAGAAAGAATTTGCTTTGTCACCCAAACTGTCACCTGTGCTGCTGGCACCATGGGACTAGGTGTATTGCTGGGCTGGGAACCCTGAAATGAAGAGCTGCATTCTGGTGGGCATGCACAGGCTGCGGGCTGAATGCCTGCAGCTGCGTCTCACCCTAGGATTTAAACCTGATTCCCAGATTTGTGACTCCTGTCGGGCTGGTCTTTGCCAGTCACTGATGTGCGGTGCTGGATCCCATCGGTAACTGGGAGAGTCGGTTAAGCACAAGGGGAGACCCAGCCAGGGAGAGCAGAGTGATGGGGTGCCAGGTGAAATACGTACAAACAGGTAGCAAATACAGATAGGCAGCAGATCTGAGCCCACCAGAGGGGTTTCTGATTGGGCCAGCAGGAAAAAAAAAAAAAAAACACAACAAAAAAACCCCAAACAAATTTATCTCGTGTGCTGATGAGGACAGGTATGTCCCAGAGGGGACCAGCAGAGCTCAGCTCTCTGGCTTTGGGGCAGCCCCAGAGCCGCTGAGCTCTGCTCCCCCACAGCAGAGTGAGCTGGGAGCAGGAGGCGTGTATCGGAGAGGCCACGGGTGGCAGCCGGGAAAGGGAAACCGGAGGGGGGGAGCAGGCTCAGGATTCTTGGAAGTAATGGTTAGTAATAGAGGTTGCCAGGGATGCAGCGTGTGGGTAACCGAGTTATCTGCCCCTGTTTGTGTAATAGCCCTGTCTCGAGTGGGCTGTTCCGTACCCGAGCGCCTGCCACGGCTGCCTAATTCAGCAGGAGAAGGATGGTGTGTGTTTCCAGAGCGATGCTGCACCGTAGGATTTGCCCTATCAGCGCTCTGTCCATACATGCCTTGTACAAATTACTCTGTTTTAAAGCTGTCATTATGGTAATAGTCCCAATTGCTGTCTAGTAAAGCCATAAAATGTTTCCATCTGCCTGTGTGCTCCAGGCTCCTTAGCAGAGCTCGTTACAACCAAACCCAGAGTTACTGCAGCCGGAGGTTTCCCCAGCGCAGCCAGGCGCAACCAGGGAGCAGCTCCTGAGCATCCCAGGGGGGTGGGCATCATGCCTTGTTCCACTACGGACACACTCCTAGCAGGGACCGTGCAGGATTTGGGAGAAGCCGGGGGCAGCATCCCCGCCGAGCCGAGATAGAGCGTGCTACGAAGGGCTCCCGCTGTGTGGGCAATAGATCAGTGGGGGGATGCCAGACAGATTCCAGCCTAATGTTTAATCCTTGCTCACAACGAAGGAAGCCCATAATCCTCTGGGAGGATACTCTGGCCTATCCTGAAGCTGTTAAACCAACTATGAGCTTAGATGTGTCGAGCAATTGGCTTTGCACGAGTTTCCTGTTAACTTCCAAGAACTATTAGCATCAAGCACCTGAAAATCGGGGCAGCTGAATGCGCAGCCGTTCCTGTTCCCTCCCTACTGTTACTGGGAACGAGCAGCTGAGGTGAGCAGGGCTGTCTCTGCAGGGGGAGAGCTCCTGGCAGAGAGAGGGAGTCCCTCTGCCGAAGCTGGGTGGGGGTGGTGGAGGATGGGACAAGTCCCCTCTGTCTGCAGCCCTGCACTGGGGATGTGTCTGAGCTCCTCTTTCCACAGCGTGGCCTGGAACCTCCTGCACCTGAGGAGTGTGGAGAGGGTTTAAAAATCAGTAGGCTTGGGAATACTCTGTTAAGGAAGCCCTTAGGAAGGGCTTCCTTACTCTGTTAAGGAAGCCCAGGTTCCTTCAGTGTGCGGTGGGGTGGGATTTAAGAGAATTTTCCTTGGCTTTGTTTCTGAAGCCCTTGAAGCCGGTGGTGCAGCATCTACTCATCTTCTGAAACCGCCTTCCCTTTGCCTTCAGCTTGTTCGCAGGTGTGGTCCCACGGGTGGCAGCCATCAGCCTGGGAGGCTTCATCTTCCTGGGGACGTACGAGAAGACTCGCCAGCTGCTGCTCTGACCCGGCCCGGCTGGTCCTGCCGGTGGCCACTGAAGAGCTGGAGAAGCCGCTGAGCAGTAGGAAGAGTCCAGCCATGGACGCAGCCTTCTTCCCGATGCCCCTCGCCCTGCGGAGCAGCTGTTCAGCCGGCTGAGAGCCGCTCTCGCTGCTAAAGAAAAGTAAATCCTCCAATAATCCAATTTCCCAAACATGAAATTTTCCTGCATGGAAAAGTGAGTGAGGTCACTGCGAGAGTCGTGCCAAAAAAGTAATGTTTGGGGGGGGTAAACAGCTAATTACGGTGGCTGAGAAAGGCGTTACTAGAACTCCTGCAGGGGAAATGTTTTGCAAAGCCTCCAGATCGTGGGCCGAGCGGGGAGGCTGAAATAAAGCGAGTTTTCATAATTCAGTGGCACCTGCCTCGTAACACAGGGAGGGTCTCTCTGGTCGGGGAAGGGGCCGATAGAGTTACAGCCTGCTGCCCTCCAGCAGCACCGAAACTATTCCGGGTTGGGAGAGCTCTCTGTAAAGGACAATAATCCATTTGTTTCTGATTTGAGCTTTATTTGTGAAAGTTTATATTCCTGTTTATACCTACAGGTGCTCTGCAAGCATTCCTGTGTGGTAGCCAGTGCAGCTTTATTAATGAGACTCATATTTCTCCACTAAAAGCCCGGGCTTGTATTATTTTACAGCTGGGCTTGAGCAAAGACGTGAGGCTCTGCCTTCTTTTGGTTTTCCTCCCTCAGTGGCTGAAGGAGCCGGAGGTTGGAAATTCTGAAGGCCAGGAGGGAGGCGGGGACAGCAGGGAGAGCACACGAGTTCTCCTGCCGATGGATGGATGGATGGATGGATGGATGGATGGATGGATGGATGGATGGATGGATGGATGGATGGATGGATGGATGGATGGATGGATGGATCCTGGGGGCTTTCCGGGGGCTGCTGGCAGGCAGAGAAAGCCGCTGCTCTTGCTCTTGTGTTAGGAAACAGGAGCTGCGGTGGCCAAAAATGGTGCAGGGATGAGCTCGGTGAAATGACCTTACTGAAATTACTCAATTTAAATTATCACCAGGATCTGGAAGGGGGGAAATTGGCTGAGTTCACACCAGCAGCTTGGTTAAGCAGTTGTTGGGAATGTTACGGTGTGGAGGGTGCTTGCGTGGGGATGCCCAGGTGGGCAAAGCCGAGGATGTGCCGGTGGGTGAGTGGGGCCGGGGCAGGCCGTGGTGGGTCACGCTCTGAGGCTGAGGGGCCCCTCGCACACCGGGGGTGAGGAGGTGGGTGCTGGCACTCAGAGGGTGAGCGCCCGTGGTCAGGCTGGGAAGGGACGGCAGGGCACAGGCTGTGCAGCCAGTGGCACCGAGGCCATCAACCTGCTGGCACTGCACATGTGTGCCTGCTGGTGGGTGCGTGTTCCCTCCAGGTCATCACCTCACTTTAGTCTTACCTGAGGTGACGTGCTCCCCTGAGCTGCTGTAATTTAACACTGAGGTTGTTCTCCTTCTTAGGAAGACGCAGGTGTAAGGAGTCAGCAGGGCAAGGGAGGTGGTTCTGCCCCTCTGCTCTGGAGACCCCACCTGGAGCACTGCAACCACCTCTCGGGCGTCAGCATGGGAAGGACATGGACCTATTGGAGCGGGTCCAGAGGAAGCTGCAAAAATAATCAGAGGGCTGGAGCACCTTTGCTGTGAGGACAGTCTGAGAGAGTTGTTCAGCCTGGTGAAGAGAAGGTTCCAGGGAGACCTTAGCCCCTTCCAGTACCTAAAGGAAGGAGGGGGCTACAGGAGAGATGAGGACAGACTTTTGAGCAGAGCCCGTTGCGATAGGACAAGAGGTAATGGTTTTAAACTAAAAGATGGTAGATTCAGATGATATAAAGAGGAAATTTTTTACACTGTGCATAGTGAAACACTGTTAGAGGTTGTCATAGAATCATAGAATGATTGGAGTTGGAAGGGACCTTGAAGATCATCAAGTTCCAACCCCCCTGCCATGGGCAGGGACACCTCCCACTAGAGCAGGTTGCTCAAAGCCCCATCCAGCCTGGCCTTGAACACTTCCAGGGGTGGGGCATCCACACCTTCTCTGGCAGCCTGTTCCAGAGAGGTGGGAGATGCCCCATCCCTGGAAACATTCCAGGCCAGGTTGGACGGGCCCCTGAGCAACCTGATCTAGTTGAAGATGCCCCTGCTCATTGCAGGAGGGTTTGGACTCGATGGCCTTTAAAGGTCCTTTCCAACCCAAACTAGTCTATGATTCTGTGAATTTGGAGTGAAGGGGAACAAGTGCCAGCCCAGACTTGTGTGTGAAGGCCTGGGGGGAGGCAGGTACAGAGCCCCCACCCAGAGGCCAGGCTGCTGCTCGGGCCCAAACGCGGGCCGGGCTTACTAAGGCTGGGTGGTTTATTACACTGTCATCCCATGACACAGTAGTAAGACAGGGTTTTTTTTTTTTGAGGCCAAAATTTAGAATATAATTGGCAAACAAGTAAAACACACAGAACAAAGGACACAATTCTTAAAAATAATCTTCCATTAAAAGGGGGGTGTGTGTGTGTGTTTCAGCCAAGTCCCGTATTGGCTGGTTAATTCCCCCCGTTCCCGTGGCACGGTGTAGCAGTGTTTCCTGCCACTTTTAAGGTTGTCTCTTTTATGAAGTTTATATAGAGCAGAACAAACTTTAGGGGCTTGGGGGGG
>VZRU01000056.1:113220-138165 GCA_013398155.1 Pedionomus torquatus | reverse complement strand
CCTCAGCCTTGTCCATATCCTGGGTGGCCAGGTCTCCCATTTCCTTCCGGAGAGGGCTCCTGAGTCTTGCTTTTTTCCCCTGACATATCTATAGATGTTTTTCCTTTTATCTTTGATGTCCTTGGCCAGATGTAGTTCTCTCTGGGCTTTTGCCCGCATGATGTGGTTCCTGGCCACTTGGACAGTTTCTCTATACTCCTCCCAGTCCACCTGTCCTTGCTTCCACCCTCTACAAGCCTCCTTCTCGATTTTCAGACTATCTAACACTTCCTTATTTGTCCACACTGTCCTTCTGGCTATTTTGCCCGACTTCTTTTTTGGGATGCAAATTGCAGTCCACGTTACTTTAAAATAGCTTTGTTCATGAGAAGCACTATTTGAAGACTATTACATGCTACTTGCATTAGATAGGTCTCTGCTAAATGAATGCTACACGTGTCTTATTTCTTCCAGTGAGACTCTGCAGGTTAAAAATTCAAGTTTTTTTAAGCAGCGTTATTACTTATTGTGATATTATTGTGACATCAGCGTACGCTTCACTTAAGAATTGCTTCAAAAAGCTCAAGGCACCAAATACAATACTGACATTATTCAGGCTGTCCTCCACGACACATTCAGACAACTGAGCTCGTATCCATTCCAGAGTGCATTTCAGTGCTCAAGGACAGGACTTTATTCGCAGGGAAGACATCAACCCATGTCACTGTACCACGGGGTCTCCTGCAGCGTTTGAGTGAAGACACACTCGTTAGATACACTTCACATCTGCTTACTCCTCGAATGCAGACCTGAACTTATTTCTAAGACAAGCTGGATTAGTATTTCTTAGCATTATTGTTTATAATTCATCTTTGAAAGAGGAAAAGGAGAATTGGAACAGGGAAGCAAGCAACATCCATGCACAACAAACGTGATTTCTGTTCTAGCATCCTCTAAGTAATGACATTATTCTCACATCCTCTGCACTTCGTATATAAGGCATCCTTTTTTTTCCTTTTTTTTTTTTTGTGGGGGGGGAGGGGGAGATGAGGAGGAAGATTCACCAGCATGACAGCTTCTGAGAAACTAGCTCCAGTGAAGTACAAAAATAAAGTGTCTCTGCTAAAGAGTTTAGAAATCAACTGACATACACTGAACTTAGAACTGAAAATGGATATAAACATACTTTCCTGACAACCTGAAAAACCATATAAATGTATACAAAAGCCCATGAAGTTCATAGCTTACTATGCATATACAATTTTTCAAATTTTGTACAAAATCAATGCAACAATCATAAACCTTTATCATAGTCACCCACTAATATAGAAAATTGAAGGAGTCATAACAAAATCCATTATTTATTTTTATGAGCAAGAGCTCTCGTCCCATATTTTCATCAAGAATCAAGACTAAAGAAATTAGTTCAAGTGTGGAAACAATTTGATTTTCACCTACAAGGTAAATAAGTGGTTTTGTATTTTAATGTAGCAAGAAGTTCAAAGTTCCTGAATATATTACATTAGATCCTCTCTCCCTTTTTGATCTGCTGAATGCTAGTTTTGTGAAAAAAAAATAGAAAAAAATAACCTTGTGCAGAACGCCTAGCAGCATGGCCACAGAGTATAAACACTTTCCACTTTTGAGTACCTCTGATATTTGACAGCTATACTAGCACTTGAACATCATTTATCATGTTTATTTTTAATAGCTCTCCCTGGGCACAGCTGCCTTGGATGCCAATCTTCTTTTCTTTTGCCTCCTGTAAATATTTGAAATAGCTATTCATTAACAGTTGCAGATTTATTCAGCACTGCTGTACTGCCCATGAACTGGAAATAGCTTTTATTTTTCTCTCCCTATCCTTTGGCTGATCTGAAAAAAGCCTGCTGTTTAGGTTCAATCTCTCTGGATTTAAAGTATGCTCCGGCTGAGAGCTAATCAAGGGTATCTAACCTGGTTTACAAATAAACTAGGAACGAGAGTGTTGTTTTTTCTTTGGGGCATTGGGCCCATACATGAAAACAAACCTTGAACAGGTCAGAAACACAATTAATCAAATGAAGCAGAAAGAACTGGTCTTCACAGGTAAACCAGGTATCTTCCTAAAGGTTCTGGAGTATCCTAAATCCTTACTGACAGCTCTTAGACCCAGCTTATGTGGCATATTTGAATTTCAGATTTCAGTATTTTAACACAATGTATACAGCAGTTAAAAAGGCATATATTTAAGCTACCAGGACACCCTGGTGTGTGCATCAGGAGTCCCACGTATCTGTACAAATCATAGCTCTTATTTTCATGGGGTGATATTGCAGAAACAATTTTTCTGCATCATTCAACACGATTACTCCTAATCTATTGCCACATAAAACCAAACTGCATAAAAGCTATCTAACAGCTGAACTTAGCAAGTTGTACAAAACTCTTACAACCTGAATTTTAAGATCTATTTGCTTAGAAACTGAAATCGAGCTCACAGAGCTCTCTAAAACGTAGAGGTGAAAATGATACCAAAATTATCGCTTCCATAACACTTTTTAGCAACAAAACAGAATTTTTGAACATCACACACTCGTTCACGTGAGAGTGTTTTAAGACAAGAAAAACAGCAGCCGTGCCTTATCCAATGGAAAGGGCCACTAATGTGACTCTACAATATAATTAGCTTCCCTTGGAAAGTTGCTAATAGTACACTCTTGTTTAAAAACCAGTGTCGACTGACCAGGCTGACTTAAATGCTATGAATAGTGCCAGGGCAGCATGAAAGTAATGTTTTTATCTACCTAGTCCTGACTTGTTACTTCACAAGCAACCACAATCACTGTAGCACCACACCAAAAGATGACTTTGAAATACTTAAACTGATACTGACTTTCATCTTACCATAGTAGGAAATACTCGAGGGAAGGTAACAAGCAACAAGAGCTAACCATGAGAGAGATCAATCAAACCTCTAGGACCAAGCATGTCAGTTTATTTTTCCATAAGATAGGTTTCGTATTCTTTCAGCATATTCTCACTGTCACAACTGGGCTTGTCACCACTCAGAGTTTTGCTCTCACTATGACTTCAGTGAATACAGCATAAAAGATTAAACAATTTCTTTTTATAACTTACAGATTGTTTACACTTGACATGCGCTGTGAGTTATTTGATGTTGAAGTGTCTTGCTCCTGCGTACTGTACCTTTTCCATTTAATCACTTAGCCCTTTTTAAAGGGCTTTGGAATAACTTAACACAGACTTCAGCTGATCAGCTCCTAATTTCCTATTAAATAAATTTTAAAAGCTTCAATCTTATCTTGGATCCTTAGATGAGGAGATAATATGGACTCGAGTCACAATGGAACAACATAACAAAAGGACCATCAAGACTGCAAAACCCAACCTAACCATGGAAGATAAGTCCTCATTACAGCAGGTGGCACAAAGCAATACTAAAAGGACAACACTCATCTTAGACAAAGTGAAATGGAAGAAAATTAAATATTTGCTGAAATACAGCTTAAGAATAGCTGTAAGGCCACTACTCAGTTTAGCCTAGTGCCCTCTCCAAAAGGATGCTTAATAGAGAGTATGAACACAGGCAGCATAAAAGTATTTGGTGAGTATTCAGCAAATTGCAACTCTCCCTGTAAGACTTGTTCCTATTTAAAGAAAATGGATTCATCTTCCATGTATTTGTCTTATGTCTTCCAAACATGTAAACTTCCACTATGCCCCATGCTAGAGAGCTCCTCAGCTTTAACCACATTATAAGATTAAGAATTCCCTTCTAATGTGCTCTGAACCTAGCCTTCGCCAGTTTCTCTTAATGCCTTGAAACCTTAATATCCAACATTGTTCTTCACTTTAAGAAGCACTTCTACTAAAAGTGGAAGGGATAGTGGGGCGCACATGACATGACTCATTTAACTCACAAAGAGAAATTCAGAAAGGTAGCGTGCAAGCTTCATGCTGAGAGATTCTAATTCTGTTAAAACTTATTATTCAAGAAAGTAGTGCCGATAAAATGAATCATTGCTGTATTCTGAGAAATTACCTTTGGACCTAACGATGATGACCTATACTGAACTTGGTACGTGGCTGGTGCAAAGCATTGCATCTGCTTTGGTAAATTAACAATTTGGATTCTGGCTTGCCTATCTGTCCCAGTAGCTGAATGCTGCATAATACGCAAGATTGGCTGTGATAATAGTCTTACAATGTTTTGAAAATATTTCTAGCCCAGGTTTTACAAAACCAGCAGTAAATACAGGAGCAAAACATGTATTACAAAGAAAGAAACACAACAAGTTCCCATAGATGAACAAATATTTACAAGAAGTGAAAAAAAAAAAATGACAAAAATTCCAATACCCCTGTGGCTAAGAAGCAACATTAAACCAGCTTTTCCTTTTCAAACAGAATCAAAGATACGTTTTGTTTTTTCCTGAAAGTAAGATCAATGAAAAAGATACACTGCGCTTTAATTTCAACTGCTTTTAAATTCAGTACTAAATACACACAAATTCAACTTAATCTGTCTGGTAAAGACTTCAGGTACTGGCTGTGGCATTACTAAACCTCATGTTTTACACTCCACTTCCAATAATGCAAACTTAATGAAAAGATATTTATAAATAAAATTACCAAACAAGCAATGCTATCCAGCCTTCCTCTGCTGCTGTTTCACTGAATAAGCATGCAAAGAATACAACACATGCTACTTTGGTATATAATAAACATGTTTTTCAAAAGATATTTTAAAGCAAACATCAGCTTGAATAGCTCTTCTGAAGAAGTCCTAGACCAGCCAAACTTTCTATTAAAAAGCATGAAGAATCTTCATCTATTTCATTGCGAAACCATACATAGTACAAGTTTTTTTTGTCCTTTCCTCAGGTCTACTAAACTGAATTAAATTTCCAAGGAATTACAATTTACAACAAAAGTGGAAGTGACACAAACCTGACCAAAAACACTTCAAAAGTAGTAAAAACTCTATAACTTACGCACAAGCTGAAAGTGAAAAACTACAATGGAAATAGTCTACATATGCAATGTAGACTAAACCACAACAACTACCTGCCAATTTGCATTTGTGAGATTTTTAACACAACAGTAGCCTGAATGCCTGCCCTTCGCTCTACAAAGACACAGCTACGGATAGTAATTACATTTCCTCTAAGAATTTACATTCTTACAATACAACGTTTAATAACATGACTCAAAAGTAACTTTAAGATACTATTTATAATGGTAAAACTACAAACAGCATTAAACAGAAAGAAGACAAACACAGGTAGAGTGTATATTCCTACCTCTGCCACCTCTGAGCAACTCCCACCTGGTCATTGCAGTCTCACTCACACCAGGTTTGTGAGCCTCCCTCTGCACCCACCACCTTTGCACTGAGAATGAACCTCTGGTGTTTCAAATAAGTTTTTCAGAAAGACAGAGGTGCCTCACGTTTGAACTTCATTTTCATCAGCTTTGAGCAAGTCCCATTGCCAAAGCCTGTAAGTCTGCACCTGTGGTCAGGCTGTACGAACCTCTCAGCTCTTTCTACAACCTGACAATTCCGTAGCTTCAGCGAGGATTCCAGATCTACTATTTTGGGACATCATTACATGAAGAGTTGCTCCCAGTAAACCTCCTATGCTAAGCAGCTCTTCGGGCTGCCCAGCTGCTGCTTCCACGAGCAGACATCTGCCTCAAAACCACCCAGCTTTTGAGATCAGCTTGGGGAACACTGAAGTATTACCATGCTGGAATCTGGAGGTTCCCAAACTCCAGTCCCATTCCCTCTCTGGGACCATACAAGAGCACTTTACCTTTAGCGAACATTTTAAGATCACAGTAGGAATCACATCAATGCTCTTCAGAGCTATAAAGCAATTACCAACAATGAGCTGCTATCACAGTATAACTGAAACTCTAATATATGCAATTATCAAATAATACCCAAATGAGTAAATTACCCCCTAAATGATACTCATGTGCCTTGCCTTCCTCTGCTTTGAGGAGTCCAATCTAATCTTGCTTAAGTGTGTTGTAGCTCTCTCTTCTCCCCTTTCCACAGCATCTGAAAATTTCTGCTTTAGATCTTGGAAGGGTTAGAGATGAACTCTGCTTGCCCTTTCCTTAGCGACCATCCCTTCTTGTTAGCATCGCAGTGCACATGGGCCTGATGGAAATCCCTGGATCTCCTAGTAAGTTGCTGAAGGAAAGAGTTAAGCTGTAACAGGTATCTCATGCCCTCGGAAAATGAGAGAAGACGCCCCAGAGTGTCCAGTGTAAGTGAAATTTGGTAGGGCCATTTCTTAGCCCACAAGCTAGGTATGTAAGCCTGCATGGGAAACAGCAGCTCAGTGATGAGAGAGAAAGTTTGGGTAGATCACTACATCTAATTTCCCTGAAAGCCATCCAGTCCCTTGCCCTCAATGTCTAGTATCACTGGGACACTGCAGAATTGTGGTACTTCTGTAACACCAGTATCTAGGAAAATTCAAGTTGTATCACTTACTGTTACACTTCATGGTTTCTAAAACCACACGAATAAATAGCCTCCTTCCATCTTTCTGTTTTGCAGGCATTTCATTTTAAACCATATTTTATAATAGCAAAACTTCACCGAAACCAGAACGACAGATTTCACCACCTCTAATCAAAGGTAGGTGCAGGAACGTAAGACTTCCAAGGGGATACATGCACAACTCCAGAGCCTTTCCTAGAAATCAAGATCGTTCTCTCAGTCTCATTTCTCTCACACTTTTCAAGCAGCATCGAGCTGCTGGTAAGAGCATCAGTCCCTTTGTCCTCAGTCACTTATTCCCGTCACCAGACACAATGCTTTTCCCCATTGTGCTGGACCAAGTGTTCATGTGGTCCTGAAGTAAACCAGACACCAGACTGAAGAACCAAGAAGGCAGGTGGCTTGAGGAAAGGATGGGGAAAAAAAAAAAAAGAAAAAGGTAGAGAGGAGAGGGGGGAAGACAGCAAAGAAATGTTCCTTTAAGTTGTGTTGTCTGCTTAAAGCACACTGAAAAGATAGCCTAAAGCTGAAGATCAAGTATTATTTTTCAAGTTATACATCTCTGCTTTGGCTCGTTTGTATTAAACTTTTATTTCAAACAAAAATAAACCGTGCCCTTTTTCATGAAAATTGCAAAATTAAACAGATTTTTTGTCATTTGAGAATTTAAACGGCACAAATGCAAATATCTGAGGAGGAAAATAAAAAGGGTTGAGAAGATTGAATTATACAGAGAAAACGTGACCCAAACTTGATTTTCTGCTACAGAAAAAAACAAAACAAAACAACAACAACAAAAAAAAAAAACCACAACCCAAAACCCAACCCCCACAACCTTTGTTAAACAGACTTCTCTGGTATTTTAAACTGCCAAAGCTAAGAGTTTAGTGGAGTCTTGCTGTCTGTAGGAGTCTTAGTCAGGCATGCAAAATAAGCATTCACATACAATTTATACTCTTCTTTCCAACACTGTAAGCTACAACAACCCATACACAGACAGAGACACTTGATAAAAAAGCAACACTACTGGGCTGGGTTGGATGGAGACAGAAAAAAAAAACCAAACATAATCCAGTCATGCTACGAGAAATTCTGGCAACAGTGTCAACAGATCTGGCACATCACCTACGTGCCTTTGACGACAACTTACAGAGAAAACAGCATCCTAAACCAACAGTTGTCGGGATTTTCAGAAAATATGCAATTTCTTTCATATTACAGCATTAATGGGCTTTATATTTTGGAACAGACAACCATGACATAAACAGCATTCCAAAGCATCCAAAGAATCCATTTAAAGCTATTCAAGCTTATTATAATAATCCCCATAGAGAAGAAATCACTGCTTTCAGAAACACAAACCAGCACATACAGACTTTGACTCCTGATGAAAATCTATAGTGGAACATGAACTTTTGTGAATCGTTGGGGTCCTCCCCAGATGACTCACCATTCTTTGTTACTTCACTGTCTTTCTTTCAATCTTTCCTAAGTAACAATCCTTCATCTGTCATCCCACACAGGACTCTGGACAATATTTCGGTAGCAAATATGGTGAACAACTGCTTATTACTCCCCCATCCCTGCAGGTGTTTAAGGCCAGGCTGGATGGGACTTTGAGCAACCTGCTCTACTGGGAGGTGTCCCTGCTCATGGTGTGGGGGTTGGAACTTGATGAAGGTCTCTTCTTCCAACTTGAACCATTCTATGATTATCTTGAATGCAACCATGAATTGTTCTGCCGTATTTCTCTTCAGCTGTTTACATCACAACATCGTAAACTCTTTGGAGCCATCCCCTTTTTATTGCTGTTGTTGTTCTTTTGTTTTTAAGGCACACAGTACTTAAACAGTAGAATCCCAATTATACTAACCTTAAACAGTGCCCAAGCAGTTTTCCTTGCAAGGGAAGGTCCCACTTGAAGTTTTGCACATTACACTGCATGCTTGAAGAATATAGTGTACCTAGAGTGATCCATTTGTGTCCTAACTGTGTCATGGATGAGATTATTTGGCAAAGTAACTGTTATGGTATGTTTGTTTCATGAAGCTGCAACACGGACAATTAAACAGATTAACTGGACTAAGACCTCTATCAATACCAGAAGGCAGCATTAACACATGGAGAAAAAGAAAGAGGTTTCCCTTCCTCATCTCTGCCACCAAATACGTCAGCAGATGTGCCAAGAAGGAAAAAAAAACAACACAAAACCAACAAAAAAACCTCCGAAAGGGCGGCCCGAGGCAAAGTATCTATCACACTAACACATGAACGCCTCCATAACCTCTCAATAAGAGTTGTCCAGAAGAACATCTTTTCTGTAATCTAATTACAATTACTGAACTATTACAAGTATCAATTGAAGTTGGACAGAGTTATACAGAAATTGAAGCAAGATTATGTAACTGAAAGTTTTCAGCAACTGTAAAATTAGAAGATGCCATGATCTACAACCTTAATGAAAATATTAACAACCTTTTCAAGTAAATCTGAGCCTACTGCTAATTCACAGCGTTTCTGTGAGAAACATTGGCATGCTGTGAATCCCAGAATCCTTTGTAGCCACAGAGCACAAAGATGATCAGTGTGTTTCATATTTTGATGGCAACTTCAAACATACCACAAGTGCACTGCGGAGTGATCGGTCTTTGGCAGCAGATTCTAAGAACACCAATTTTATTCTGCATGAGTCCATCACCTAAGCAGCACACGAAGAGAGGTTTGAAGATTTCTGACAGCAACTGGACTGACTGTTTATATAATACACCACAAAGCACAAGGATGGCTACATGGTGTTTACATCAGTCAGCTCACATCTGGCCATCTCAGGAGGAGACCTCAACTCCAACTGCAAAAGATCAAGTAAAATCAAGCAAAGCAAAGTGAAAACAGGCAGAGAGGCAGTGATTTTTCTAAATGTAATTATTTTTAATAAAATAAAGGTGTTTATTACTATTTCTAATTAAAAAAAAAAAAAAACAAAACAAAAAAAACACACACATATATGTTAACACTAAGCAAAGGTCATAATGTAATAAATTGAGTAAATTGAGAAAATGAGCTGTCCACTAAAGCTAGGTGCAGGAATACATGGAACTGGAAACTCCATCCTCATACAGCAAACAGGAATATCCCATCATCTGTCAAGACAAATGGGAAAATAAGAAAGCGAAGCTTTAAAAAGGCCTGAGTCAAAGGTGCATTATTGTGAAAATACATCTGAAATGCAGGGAAACTCACGGCTGCAATGCAGTTTGGAAAAATTCTGGAGGGGACAAGGGAGGAACAACCTTTGCTCAGACCAAAAGAAACACTTTGGATCAATCACCCAATGGAATATGTATGACTTTATCCTGAACCTAACTTGCCTAAAAACTTCTGTAATTATGCAGTAAAATTAATGTTTTCCCCACATGTAAAAGGAACTAGCACAGATCTCTACTCAGGTGACCTAATATACAAGTTCAGAATGTAGTAAGCAAGAGTAACTATCAATCTGTCAGTGAAATTCATCTCTAGCCTCATTCTGCCTTGCTAATCCACCAAATCCATGTTTGGGCACATGCAAGGGCTCATTGTCTCTTCACATTGAGCTTGCATCAAAATGATGGGATTTTTTAACTGAATTGGCATATGCTGGCAGATTTCTGCATTAACTGCACCAGTTTTGCAAACTACTGAGTGCGTGCTAAAAGTGTTTTTCACAGTTTCTTTCACCAATTTAAAAAAAAAAAAAAAAAAACAAACAACCAATTAAATTCCTTTGTATCTGAATAACGTCATAAGTAATTTCATCACATTGACATTCTCAGGTGGTTTCAGGTGTGGGTATAAAAGCAAAATCCTCAGTCTATTTTAGCTCCTTTTCCAAGCACATATGGATTCTTAAAGAAAGGTAGTTGCCCTTTTGTGTCAGCTGGCCACCTGGCCAGCCAACTCCTTACCCACATCAGCATGATAGCAACAACCTTCTTCTGCACTAAATGCCTGCAGAGTTCATTAAAAAACTTAGTGACCTGTCTTCACACTCCTGGAGAGTGAAGTTTATCCCCACAGATGGCAGTGCCACAAACTGCATCACGTTGATTCACCAATGTTTTGCCTCTTGGAGCTTTTGAAGTATCTGGCACTTTTTCAAGGAAACTTCCAAAATGGAAGCTCAGTTACTGCTAGCTGTGGTTATTTCCTTTGCCAGAAGAAGACATTCATTTCTAAAGAGACTAGACTGACACCATCAGCTTCACGCTGAAAGCCCACTCACACAGTGTGTCTGTCACTCACTTTGTTGGTTGAGGGTTGGATCTGCTTGTTGTGACTGCATGGAGCTGCACTCCAGCAGGCTACTAATGGGGAAAAGCCTCCCCAACATATCTGTCAGGCTCCACCCTTCATGCTTTTATGTCATCAAATGGATGAAATTATGAAGTTCATGCTCATGTCTTTTCAATTTAGATTGCAGAAAACCATCACTCAAGATACATAGGCTCTTTGCCTTCTCAAAAAGATACATTCATTGTCCACATCATATTCTGGATTTCACAGCATCCATGAACGACACAAAGCTGTATCTCATGGTCTGTTTCTGCAGCTCTCATGCTCCATACCAGCTGAAGCTCTGACAGAAGAGATAGACAGTCCCTACATCAATAAACCACATGAAGAACTGCACTGTAGAAATAGGGTAACACAATGTCAGGTGGAGCACCATGACTTTCTGCTCCAGTGTGGAAACATGTGAGTAGGCAAGTATTCCTGGAGGCATGAACAGGTCACAGGGTGATTATGAGCCACCAGTGTGATACAAACAAATTTCACCAATTTTATCAGGCAAGGTTCTTCTGTATCAGGCAAGGTACTTCTGTAAGAAAGGCAAGAATGTGAGAGGAAGCCCTGATGGAGCCAGTGGAATTACTTGGACGGGGTTGAGGGAAGAACACCAGAGGCTGGATGAGGCTGCTGGAGCTGAGAAAAGCCAGCAACAGCTGGAGGTGCCCAAGGCTATTAGGCCTTTTCAGTGCAAGAGCAGTGGCCACATTGAGGGAATGCCTTCTTGAGGAGCACCGCAGAGCTCGCCATCCTTATTCCCTGCAGAGACAGTCAAAACAGCTGTGAGACATGGGATGCAGAGATATCGCCAGGGATACCAGTGCTTCGGGGCATCCACTGGTGTCCTGCCAGGTACAGGGAAGACTCTTATCCACAAGGTCCATCAGGCCAGGGGCATAAGGCCACTCTTGGAAGCCCGAGATGGTTCCAGGTTGAGACAGAATAGCGCTTGGGCATCTGCTGGAAGGCATGACCAGCCTGTGGGGCAAGGAGGAAGGTCTTGCTCACATGCTCAGGGAATAGCTGATTGTCAGTGCTGGGGTCAGGAAGGAATTTTCCCCCAGAGCAGATTGGCACTGGTTCCTGGGGTTTTTTTTGCCTTCCTCTGCAGCACTGAGTGTGACCTCTTCCAGTCCCTTTTGGCTAGGTTGCTGCCACAAAGATGGTCTTTCGTGCCCTGCAGCTGAAGGGGAGGAAGGCTTTTCCTCCCAACACACAGTGGGCTAGCAAGTGTCTCCAGCTGTTTGATTTTTTTTGCCTTCCCCTGCAGCACTGAGCACAGCCCCTTGCTAGGGCTCCTTTGGGCCATTTTGGTCAGGTACCTGTGCCTCGTGCTCCTCAAAGGTGACCACTTGTGACCCACATCTTGGGAGATGATGCTTTCTAGACTCCCAGGGTGGGCCCCTGGGGGTCGCTTCTTTTCCTCTGTAGCACTGAGCACAGCTCCTTCTTCTGGCTCCTCTGGGCCGTTTTGGCGAGGTCCTTGCCTGCTGCTTCTGCACCTCTGAGGCGCTGCTTGTGCCCTGTCTCATTCCAGCTCTCTTTGCCATTGCAAGATCATTGCAGGGGTGAGCTCTTTTCTTCCCTGGCTCTGTTTTTCCAGGAGTTCTTGCTGCTGAAAATCAGCCTATGCTGAGGTGGACAATAGTACAGATTATGCTATGTGTATGGTTCTGCATGACAAGACACCTAGGTCTGAGGGGCGAATCCAGGACAGCAGGTCTCTGCAGTGCAGGTCCCATGCCCATCCAGGAGCGAGGGTTGGAGATGTGCACATCTATGAGCCTACCAAAGGCTCCAGGGCTGAGCTGAGACACCACATTCCTAGGGCCCTTGGTGGAGATGGTAGGTGTGCAGGTCTGAAGGGAGGTCCATTCCAGCCATTGAGACTCACGAGCACCCCCGAGACTGTGGCAGAAGTAGACCTGCACTACTCATAGACATTTATGGGTGACCATTTTGGAGCCAAAGTGTTGGGCTAGATGGTCCTTTGCTCTGACGGAATAGTGTTGTCCTCTGGCTCCTTTATTTTAGTATGTTTTTTTCCAAGCAAAACAGTTCAGGGATTTCTCAAATATGTACAAGGAGAAAAAAAAATAAAAATCACAGGGACATGAACAGGTATTGCTCACCTCAAAAAGGTTTGCAACCATTTCATTCTGGAGCACTTCCTGCTTCAGACTGAGGACTTGATCTTTGAACCTCACTAGTGTCAGAGATGCGGGGTTCTTGTCATCCTATAGAAACCCAACTAAACTGGATGAACACAGAAGACCTTCAAAAACTGCAGTTCACATATGCTTATTGCACATCTGTTCAGGCGGCCAAATGATCTCGAGATGATCCACAGCTCTCAGACCCGTCGGAAGGTAGATGCCTCCTTCCCACAAACTGACAGAATCAGTGCCTAGGATGGGACATGATTATGCGTTGAATCCCTTCTGCTAGTGCAGGGATGGGTAGAAATGCCAGCAAAGATTTCCTCAGCATGTTACTGGTAGGGAATAAGGAGGGAAGAGGAAGAAGAAAATCTACTAGAATGAAAGAGTTGAGTTGGAAATGACCTAAAGTAACAACGGAGTCCAACTGCCTGGACTCTGGAGGCTGACTTCGGGGCTGACCAGAGTTTAGAGCATGTTATTAAGGGTGTTGTCCAAATGACTCTTCAACACTGACCAGCATAGGTCAGCAGATGTTGACTGGCATCAACATTGACCACCTCTCTAGAAAGCTTGTTCTGGTGTTTGAGTACCCTCTTGATGAAGAAATGTTTCCTCACATCAAGTTTGAACCTCCTCTGAGGGAAGCAGCTTTGAGCCATTCCCACATATCCTGGGAGTGGATCCCAGGAAGAAGAAGAAATCAGCACCTCCCTCTTCCCTTCCCCTCAGGAAGCTGGAAAGCAATGAGGAAAAGAGCTAGACACCAATAAATTAATTTAACTGCCTCTGCATTTCTAAAGTAAAATTAAAAATAATGCAAAGAAACCTTTTGTGCAACCAGACACACTCAAGACAACAGAAACAACTGTAACATAGTGGTTAACTTGACAGTAGAGAAGAAAAAGGTACCAAAAACATGATAGGGAATTTCTGAGCCAAGAGAAAAGCTCACTAAGCTTGTAAGTTTTTTACTCAAATAAAGCTTGAAAATATCTGTGATAGTGTAATTTACTACTGAAAAGGCATCTTTTTACCCTTTCAAATATCTTTTCTGTATGATGTTAGTTATGTGTGTGTAAATATCTGTTACACAACAGGTTTTAAAACATTGCTTCTAATAGCTACTGATGGAATGTGATTATACTTTTTTCTTTCATAATCATTAGAAAAGATTACATGGGGCCACAAAAAAACAGTTCATTACTCTATCCCATAGAAATGACAGGGTGGTACCAAAATATTTATCTTGGCCTTCATATTCTGTGCATTAGCTAAGGCAGCAGGAAAAACTTAAAACATTCATAAGGCAGAAAAGACAATACAGAAAGAATTTTAATAAACTTAATAGCAAAAACAAAAACCTAGCTCTTCACCTATAGCCAAAAAGCACAAAAGAACAAAGAGAAGTTATTTATCAAAGGGTCTCAAATACAGCAGCCCAAGCTCCCTGGAATGCAACTTCAAATTATACTTCAGGAACAATATTAGAATAAAGCCTACTTTTCCTAGAAGTCAGTAAAAAGGCTGACAGAAGAGGTTTATCTTAGAAAAACACTATCATCATTCTCCTGCTTCCCTCCAAAATAAATTAATAAAAATAACCACCACAAGAAAACACTATACATAGCAAAGCTGGGCATGAACCAAGTTTGTGTGATATGAAAAATTCTGCTCTCCCAAAAAATTCTATTGGAAAGGATTTTTAAAATGGTATGGGGGTTGGGTCTAGGTTTCTTAAAGGCTAAGGACTGCTTGTTAGAAATTATCTCCATATAGAATTTTCCTGTCTTACACATTATAACCCAGACATCACAAAATTTTGATTTTATAAAGCAAAAAATACAGAGGCAAAAACATTTTGGAAAAGGAGTTTCAAGCGCCACATTATACAATGCTAAATGGAACATATTCAGCTTTTTCTCTGAACTTTGCTGTTGAATTCAATATATTCCTGTCATAAATTCAGCATTTTGTGAATTTAATATCCTGATAGAAAACAATTCCTAAGCTTAAAACCAACTATAATGGACATGGACTTCATATTCTTACAAGGTCATTCTTGCTGTGAAAAGAGTCTAACTCAAAGCCAGTACACGCTACACCTTCAACATATCGTGTTAAGATAATAACTATGGGGTATTTTTTTCCTTCTGAGGTTTCCATAGGGTAATGCATAGTGTGATATAAGTAAGGGAGAACTCCAGAAACAGCCAACCAGCAGCAGAGTTTGATGCTTCTTCCTTACCTTACAAGAAACTTTTGTTTGGCTTCTGCAACCCCTTTTGGAAGCGTTTAAAATGTAATAGCATTCACTTTCTCAATCTCAAGTTTTCTTTAGAGTGGCTAAAGCAGTAAAAATAGAACAAGATATGGTTTGCATTTACAGGTAAAACTTGCCTTTGTATTGCCTCTATTTTGCTATAAAGGTCACAGCATGAAAAATTGCCTTAAGCTCAACTTTCTTAATCATATGCTCCACTTTTTGTTACGCTGCCCTGGGCAATGACTGGTAAATAATACTAAAGATTTTGATCCTCTGAAACTGTTTTTGCTGAACAGAAGCAGACGTTTGCCAAAGTTTCACTCACAGCTTTTGGAGAACAAGCATAATTTCTGTACTGAAACTATCAAACTTTCACAAGGAACTAAAATTTTAGAAATTTAACAAGATTTCAAAAACACGGAATATTTCACATCGACTGAGAGTGAGTGAAATGTTTCAGTGGAAACATTTTCCACAGTAAACCTTTCCCTTTAAAAAAACCTAATTATATGTACAAAATCTCCCCATTCACAAATGCTATACTTGGTTTCAGAACTGACCTATATTTTGAAAGCTAGGATACTCTTTTGAAAAGCATATAACAAAAAAGCAAATACTCTTTTGAAAGCATAGGATACTCTGCAAACCAAACAAAACATTTAAGTTGATCTAGATACTTAATTCAATCCAAAATGAAACAAACGCTTTTATTCTGAGAACAACCAAGCAAACACTATGCAAAGCAGATTTCCCAATCTTCCCAAATGACCACTGAACACAAAAAAAACACCTAACAAACAAACAACACATCTCACAGACATGCCCATCTAATTAAACTAATTGATTAGTTGTCTCTCATTGATATGATATAGTTTCTGTTTTTTCTTGGTATCTAACAATATTTATATAATAAAGAGTTTTTCTTCCCCTTTCCCACAAAAAGCACACTTGGATCTATCCTTACAACAGTCACAGTGGGGCTGTGTTTGAACCATACAACACAGACTCAATTTCAAGGAGTTTCCCAGTATTTTCAAGTGTAACTCCAACAGAAATTAATTAACAGCCACAAAATCAACACCAAGTATCAGTTTTCACATTGGCAAGATTTGAGCTTATATGAAGAATGGAAACTCAGTTCCCAGTATCAATTGGTAACATCAGTTGGATATTTATTTTTTTTTAATGTAACTTGTTAACCAACAGGTTTCTCAACAAAGTCTCTTCATCACATACCTGGTATGGGAGAAGAGTTAGCTTTCTTCTAGGACTGTTGCAGAAATTGGTGAACGTGTAACTCCAACAGAAATTATGCTTGACTTTAGAACAAGAAAATGCTTGACTTCTAGATAATACTGCTAGGCTAAAGAAGAAAAACATCAGTGTGGGTATAATAGATATGTATACTTATGTGACAGAACACAGAGACTAGGAGGACAAAAATATTACTAAGGAAGGAATTAATATCAGTTAAGAAAGCTTTCCTAGAGCATGCTGAAGATCATTAACAAGGTCCATAGTGAAACCACCAGGACAGCTTACTCATTCCTGGATCTGTGTCCAGGCTCCAAGTGTTCATCTCGCATCAAGGTGAGACCTGCACATACAACAAGCCCTCTCTCTACAGTCTTTGCTTCTTCCCCAGGAGGACCCTGAGTACACAGCACAGGTCTCCAGCTGGAAGGCCCTCACAACACTTTCAAAGACCAAATCCACTACGAAGAAGACATAGCCAAAGCGTCCTAATTTGGTGCTGCTTCTGCCAACTAACGAGAAACTAAAATATTGCCGATACTTAATATTTGTCCTTTCGTGAATGGCAGGTGCTTTGAACATCCACAGAGAGCTTGCAGTGGTGCAGGAAGAAACCCAGTTACCAGTGAACAAACCAGAATGCCTTGACAGCACCTCATTGGAGTTACTAAAACCCAAGATCCTTTGCAAAGCTTGCAGTGATCAGAAAAGCTGTGGAAAGTCACATTATATAAAAACTAATCCTTATGCATAAACATCTGTTTATAGTAACATTTGTAGAGAGAGAAATATTTAACATTAATCTCCTTTAAACTCTCAACACTTCAAGATCTACAAGATTAGGGATAATTGCTAAAGATGACTAATGAAAGGCAAGACTCAGAATCTTCATTTAGATAGCTCCTCTGCTTTGTAATGCTACACTTTGTCCAAGATTTCCTAAACTTAAGCGTTATTCAGAATTCAACATTGTGCATGTCAGTGAACCATCACGCAAATAACTGAGTAAAAATAAATTCTATTTTGCCACTGCAATTATTCATCCAGAAGCAATTGTTCCACATAGCTTGAGGATACGAGAACAATGTTTCCCAACTGGACTTAACTTTCATTTGAGCTTCCCTCATTGCTACCATAAAACCAACTAACATAGTAGCAATTATATATTGCATATTTTAACAGCAGTATATTCTCTGCCTTCTGTAACAGACATGCAATGCTAAAGGGTAACTTCGTGCTGGTATATGGAGAAGATCTTCATTCTAGTTTAGAATGAAGTAACAGCTAATTCCATAAAAGTATGTATATTTTTAACTTAGTTTGCTGAAGCAACAAGAATTGTTGGCAATATCTGTGTTGGTTCAAAAAAAATCTCTCACAGTATGTAGCATTTACAAATCACCAGGTAGCATTATCAGCTATATATCTTTTTATAGTCATTAAAATCCTATATTAAAAAAAAAAAAAATCCATTGAAAGTCTTGCCATTTAGCCAAAGCTATCCCAGGACACCATTCCACATGACATTTGAAGCACAGGATTGTTTAACTTTTGCGTCTCCTTGGAACGCTGTTCATCAATGGCAGCTGCCCCAGCCTTCCACTCCACAGACTAAGCAAAACCACATTGTTACACGCGAAGTAGTTTTTGGAAGGAAAGAAAGAGCTCTCTCATGACTGCCAATGCAGTTCCCTAAAACACAGCATTGAACGTGATACAGCAAATTTTGAGAAAAACATACTACTGCATTGATGACACAATGGAAGTGCTGTACTATCAACTGTAGAAAACCTCTTTGCGTAAACACCCTCACACTGAACCATTGTTCTCTACTCAAAGACCACTTCACTATATTTCCCAACACTTTTATTTGCTCTTATACAAGTCTGCTATGCAATATGATTTGACAAGGCTGTCCAAGTGAAAAAAAAAAAAAAAAAAGACACAACGACTTACTAAAAGTTGACATTTACAGAAAGAACATTAAAAAAGGGAAAACCTCAATAGTCTATTTTCAAATTCAGATAGATTCTTTTGCTACAGAAATTCTGTGAACTATTGAAGCTGACGTCAGTCACAACTTCAAAGCTACTGTGGAGGTCAGAAGATGCGAATCCATGCAATCTATGCAAACAAACTCAATTTCAGTAAACCTTAACGCTTAGTCCAATGCATTGTAGAAGCACACAGCATGTACTAGAAACCTGCAACACACTTGGTTTGTGTGGGCATTATACTGAATTTAAAATACTAAAATAAAATACAAACAGAAAGTTTATTTCAGAGGTTGGAATTGCCCAAGATATAGGCTGATATCTGTTCAGTCATGGAGAAGTATTTGATCACAACACTACAGCCTGTTCTGGCAACATACTGCTGATGGAAATGCTGTTTCTAGATGTCAACTGCCATCTTTTCGTAATATGATCACCTGAATAAAGCATTTTAGAGGGCTTTTTTTGTGCTGAAATATAAGGACCTGTAACAAAACGTCCTCAAAAACAGCTCTTGTAATCCATTTACAGTGTGTTCCACAACTGAAATATCCTACCGTTGGGGCCTATCAAGTCACGTACTGTAAGAACATATACATGCAGAACACTGCAAATGACTTAGGTCTCCCTTTTTTCACATGACTTGATCATGCAGTTATATCAAATCATCACACACTGTTTTGCTGCTGCTGCTGTTCTCAGACACCTCACTTCTCCCACGAATAATTCCCAAGTGGAAAAACTTTTCATCACACATCTGTACCTCTCCGTATTTTCCACTAGAGCTTCAGCAACACATCTTCCGAGAAAACAGAAGCGATTGTTGAAGAGATTGTGGCTCAGCAGCACAGCAACAACTTTAATAATGACTTTGAATTGTTTAAGTCTTTCAATAGATTGATGAAGTTCCTGCAGCCCAGCTGCTGCAAGCTGGCAGTAATAAATTCTCCATGCGCTGCAAACTAAATATCTGACTATTTCATGCTCGTTTCTAAGCATGTGAAAGCTGGAGGCAAAGCCTGTCATTTGACAACTCAGTACTTGCTTCTTTCCTTATGTCCTCTAACAAAGGTACCAGTGTAAGGCCAAACAAGAATAGAACTCCCTGGAGATGCCTGCTGTGAAGCACGTCATAGGATTTCTTCAAGAAATTTCAAAACAATAGCTTAAGGGCAAGTTTTTCCATTAGAAATCAAGTTATTTTGAAAGAGTCAATATTTATAATAATGGCCACAGCACAACAGATGAATTAAATTACTGAATTTTCAAACTAAATGTACAATACTTGAAGTTCAAAATACTTGACAAAATTTCACATTTACTGTTTGCAAAGACAAACAAAACTCTAAAGTTTTTTTTCTGGATATGTCAAGCAAATATACCTTTATATTAATTTTATGTGGACTTTATAGCACATCAATACAACTGTAACAGGACATACAAGTCTGATTATGTTTTTCTTTCCATACATACAACAAATGTAAATAAAATGTAAAGAGTTAACCTAAATGAGACCATAACCTTGACTGTTTTACCCATATCATCTCTTTGCCATATTCCCTTCCTGATTTCTTCAAAGTTTCCTTAGAATATTTCAACAGCTATATACTGCTATCAGAATAACACTATTCTTATGCTACTAATAATACTAACAGTACTTCAGAGTTATACCTGGATTAAAGGAAAGGTACATGGTGCTGTCACCAGCAATTTATTTGTCTCTGGTAACTACTGTGTAATAATAACCATAACCACAAAATAGTTATGGAACTACTTACCAATTTCAAAATCTTGTCTTAAACTTTCTGCTACAAGTTCCTGAACTGCTTCTCTCCCCAAATAAGCAGTGTATTTATATCTCTTCAGTTACTGAACATTTCATAATACACATACAGGTTTTACAAACTTGTCTTACTAAAACAAGAAGTCTGAGACATGGCAGGATTCCTGTCTGTAATAAGAACCAATCTAATTCACAGCAACAACAGCATTAATCGTAAGCCTAATCAGTAGGAGAAATTATAAATAATTATAAATAAGCTTCAAGGAAGAAAAGAGAGGAGATTGGCTTTTAACAAAAGCAAAATAAAAAGACATTTACAATCTTAAGTTAGAACTTTATGGACAATGTAGAACTTAGAATTTGTGAATGTGGGCTTTGATTAGAAAAAAGGACTCTTCGTTGCATAGTACTGATATGAACAGCCACAAGTTCATCACTGACCTAAATAAGGTTCATTATGGATCCCTAAACAAGGATGGTTTTAAAAACATGTTGAATCACTGGAGAACGACTGTTTACTAGAAGACTTGCAACTCAAAGCCCTAAGTGAAACCCAATGCACGTACTGTTTTGTACATCACAGGGGATGTGACATCACATGTTGCATTTATTGCATTTGACTCTACTTTTGAGTCAAACTATTTGATACAAAGATGTAGGAAGATGCTTTACATTAATTATCTCAGTAGTTTTTAAATATACATTTAATCCTTTACCAAAGCACACAAACACAAAAAACCACACCACCTGTGCCTTCAGAGAGATTGCATCAGAAATTAATACTGGCATTATTTGGAAATGTATGTTTCTGAAACACGGGCAAATTTTCTATATAAAGAACAAATATTAAGGTACAATAAAGCTACCTTAACTACCAGATGTACAAAATTTTAGGCAGATACTAGCACAGAGTATTGTATTGCAGGAAAAGCTTTTGGTATTTCATTGGATCCATGTGAGATTACAGAAGTATTTATAAGCTTATTCTATAAGCTTTGTATGGTTCTCAAACATTCCATAATTCCTCCAGGAAATCCATTACCAGAAAAAAAAACAATGCATCCTTAAACAAGGTTTCAAGAACCCTATGAAGGTTCATGAAATTTAATTTTATTTGTTGAGTGAAAAAAAAAAAGGTATCATCTTCCCTTTAAAAAGAAGAGAGAGAGTAAAATGACCAAAAAATTAGTTTCCTCATCATCATGACAGAATGCTTTTACGGAACTTCATTTGAACAAGCCTAAAGTAAAAATGAAATAATCCTTAAGGTAGGACTACATTTTGTAAATAGTGACACAAACCATAATGAAAGCACGGCTTTCTATTGCAAAGGCAGCACCAGACACAGTGACGACCGTCAAGAACGTCCATTACTGAATTAGAGCCATACTACATCACGGTCACTGTGGGAGAAAGGAAGACCCAGTACACTTCAGAGGCTGGCTTTTATCGTAGGAATAAAACCCCTTACCTTGAAAAGACTGCTTGGCTCTGTCCACCAGTTCTTCAATTGGGTAACTTGCTAGATCTCCTCTGGCATGCTTAGTTTTGCAGTACGTACACGCATTGAGACACCTGTTTAGAGAACAGAGGTACTCAGCAAGTTGGCATATGCACAGATATATTTGTTAAGTACATCTGGAAAAAACGAGCTTTTATATTTACAACCAGAAAACAGTAGCATCCTGTTTTAAAAATAATAAAGTAGTGTGAAAAGTGTTTTGTCCTAACTTCTTCAAGTATATCTCACATCTATAGAAAAAGTTGAAAAAAAACACCAGTGGAAACCACACAGAAAAGCCAAGAGTGTGAATACGTTTAGAAAGCTATAATAGGATTAATAATTGTTCATTATTGAAGATGAATCTCCAAGCTTCCAACCCCACTATTATATAAAAAAATCCAACCTCAACAAAGAAATATAGGGAAAAAGCCCTGAAAGGCTAAAAGCAGATTTTAAAAATAGTGTGTATTCTTGAAACCACATTTGAGCTAATTTTTCATTTTTCTTTGGCTTGTATAAATGAAACAACATAACGAGGACAGAATCACCAACTAGAAAAAACAGCTTGGCACAAAAGATTGGAGAGCTAATGAAAAACTCCCATAAGAAACTGAAGGAATAACATGAATGCTTTTTAATTTACCTGACAATGTAGCTAAGGCTAATGTAGCTAATTCAAAGTAAGAGGATGGAAAAATCAAAACAGACAAAATCTCTCAATTCATTGCATGTTTTCCACAGATTAGTGTTGGAATCCTGGTAGTGCCATGAATGTAATAAGCAGAAAGTTTAAAGGAGTTTGTTGAAGATTTTTTACCCTCCCCCTCCTTTTTATGCCAATACTGCCCTACAGACTTCTACAGGTTAAAGCATGTAAACCTCTAAAAAAAACCCTATAAAACCAAATAAGCCTACTATAAATATTCCTTAAAATAAATCCTGAGCTACATGACAATATATGGTAACAGCAGTTTTTGTCTGCTACTGCAAAAAATTCGGTCACAAAAAGAGAATGGAAACGTGCAGCAAGAAGCAGGAAGAAAGAACAGGAAATTATTCTGCAGGTATCCACACTATTATGTGGGATTGCTTCTAAGAGCTTTATTACTATAAATAAGTGGTCTTTAAGTACACCTTCAGGGGGCCTGTTGATTTATTTTGGGCTGGAGCTGAAAGCTGGGATTTGGAGGCAGATTTGTTTCCACATTTTGCTGCACCAATTAACTTATTCCTACTGTAAAGTAAAAATCTTGTGGAATGACTAAATAATTGGAGGGGGGGGAAGGGTGTTTAAAGAGATTATATAACAAAACCAAAATAAGGCAGGCTTGGATGTAACATAAAAAAGGGTTGATTTTTAGAAAGCAAACCAAAAAAGACAAAACTTTTAAATTCTATTTGCACCACAGCTGTTAACTCCAACTTGTGAAGAAAAATAATCTTTTGGGCTACAGCTGACTAAGAAAAGAATGCAGATTTCAAACACTTGTAGAAATCACTTTCCACAGATTTGAAAATTATCTGTTCTTGAAAATATAAATTTAAACCAAGCCGCAAGTATAATAAAGCATCTGTAGCTGGTTTTGTCCCTAGCAAGACAGCCTCCACTCCAAGTTTCTAGCATAATAAATTATTCATATGTCCATGCTGTCACATACTCAGACCAGGCAAGTGGAAAAAGGCTGTTGGGAACTCCAAGAATCTGAGCATTGCCTCTTATGAAGTGGCATTCACTTGCAAGCAGAACATCTACAACCAACCCAGTAAGTAAAGTCCCCTTAAAAAAATAAAAAAATCACCCTTCATCACAGCTAAAGCTCAAATATATGGGACTAAACAGCCAACATGCTAGTTAAATTGCAAAAGAGAATTTTGCTTTGTGTTAAACTGGAAGCCCTCTTCAAGCATTTAAATTTGGTTTGTAAATGTTCTTTTATATTAACACAAGTCAAAGCTTTTTTGCACAAAGAAATTACAAACATTTGTAGAAAAAATTATTAATGTTGATCATGTTTGTACTTAGTAACATGGTTTGGGATAAATTTTGCAGTGAGTCCAGAACAAAAACCACTAAGTTCTGGTTTTCCAGCATATGTAACTGATTACGGTACTCTCAATTATTAACCTTTTGCTTTGAATTATTAACCTTTAATCAGTCACTTGCCCAATACATAGAACTATTCCACAGCAAGGTAAAATATTATCTACTGATAAATTGCTACCGTATGGCTAATTAAAAACTTTTTGAACATGTTACCAAAGTGAACGTCATCAATATTTTGGTCAAGTGCCTGACATTTTGTTGTAGACAGAGGAAACGGTGGTCTTCACATTGTTTAGCTCGTAATGTTGTGCATTAGTTCAAGCAGACTCTTCATTTTCAAAACAGTAACACGCTTAACATGAAAGGCAACTCCTTACAGATGGAACTAATTATGAGTAAGAATACTCATGACACAGCAGACAAATAAAGACTTTCCTTGAGTGGGACTAATCAGTGGATTTCAGCAGCAGATGAGAATGACAGTACAGACATGAGGAGCAAAATCCTGGTTCCTCTTAATGGGTCTTGTGCCACTAAGTTTAGTGAAGACAGGATTCCACCCTCAGATATGAAAAGTATAAAACATCTTTCATTCAAGGATCAGAAAACAGCTCAATTACAGACTGTGATGTGCCATTAGCGTGGTAGTCACTCACATTTAATTGGGATTGACCAAGACCAGACATCTGTGAGCAAGATGGGAGAGCTGAAGAGCTGCAACAGCATCATATGACAGAATATTCCTGCTGCTTTGCAGGTGGTTAATTTTGGAAAAGGGTGGTGGTAATGCTCCTTAATTTCCTGAATAATCCAGTAAATTCTTGTTGGTATCAACCTAATGAGGTAGTAAAAAATCCCAGCAAAAACAAAAATGCAAACCCACAACCAAACCCAGTTCTAAGGGGGTCTTCTCCTAAATTAGAAATCATTAATCACAATCCGGTTTAAAGAATAATATGAGCCAATAGAAGATCTGCCTAATGATGCAGATTCAAGAGTTTTGGAAGTTTGTCATATAAAAAACAAACAAACAAACAAACAAACAAAAACCCTAAAAAACCCTAAACAAAACAAAACCAAAAAAAAAAAAAAAAAAAAAAAAAAAACCCCAAAAAA
>VZRU01000056.1:81809-104692 GCA_013398155.1 Pedionomus torquatus | reverse complement strand
GAGAAGGCTCTGAGGAAACCCTATAGTTCCTATATACACCCTATAGGATAAGGGGTAACGGTTTTATAGATTAGATATAAAGAAGAATTTTTTTTCAATGAGGGTGGTGAGACACTGAAATAGGTTACCCAGAGAACTTGTGGATGTCCCACCCCTGGTCAAGGCCAGGCTGGATGGAGCTTAGAGCAACCTGGTCTAGTGGGAGATGTCCCTGCCCATGGCAGAGGGGTTGGAACTTGATGACCTTTAAGGTCCCTTCCAACCCAAACCATTTTATGATTCTGCAGATACAGCAGGAGTCCCTTGAAAACCTACTATTTCCCTACAAAACGCAGATACAAGCCAATAAGCACATCAGCTTACGCCTTCTGTTCAAGCCAAATGGATAATTCTAGGGGAGACATCACTACTAACCCTCTAGTTGGAATTTAAAGGTTATTTATAGATTTATAGTGTCTGCTTGGTGAACAGACGTCACTATATTATTGTAAATTACCTAACTGTAGGTTAATTCATTAAACAGTGCCGATCTATACAGCTGAACTTTCCTAAAGATGTTGGTACATAAATGCTTTAACCTGTACTTACATTTTATTACCTTCATTTTATTACTTTCATTTCGGCTATTTCTTCTTGAAGTGGTAAAAAAACAAAGTCTCAAATGTTACATTTTACTTGAACTATTCCTAAAGGAAAAGACAAAAGTTTCAATACTTATTTGAATACTCATATTAAATCAGCATAGTATTTTACCCATACCGGCTATTTAGAAAAGTAAATGATGCATAGTTTTGGAATGGGAAAATAAAATAAAATAAAATAAAATAAAATAAAATAAAATAAAATAAAATAAAATAAAATAAAATAAAATAAAATAAAATAAAAACTAAAATCAATCAAAACCCCTAAGTTACAGACAAAAAACCAACCTCTACAGCAATAGCAAAGGGAGTTCTTTAAGCTCTTTCACAAGTGATCTAAAACAAACTGTTGGAAGACAGGAATGTGAATGACTAAACAAACCCTTCAGTAAACATTCCCCAGCTGCAGTTTTCAGCCTAATACCAAGCTAAAATGTGGGAGACTCCATCTACCTTCTGCAAAATGATTAAACTTCAGAAGCAAAGCAACATTATACGATATACATGACTCACAAACATACTCACTGAAAACAAAAACCACTAGACATTTATCTCTTAAAAACAGAAAAGACACCAAGTCTGGCACCAGTCTGCAATGCAAGAAAGACCATGTGATACTCAGACACTTGTGTATTAGTTTAAAAATAAGCTAGATAAGCATGTGATGAGTGACAATTTTGTACTTGACCTTTGCTTAAATAGCTCCTTTTCACAAAGTCCACACACAAATCAACAAAATTCCTAAAAAAATGAAAAAAAAAAAAAGCTAAACCCCCACTTCACTTTCAATGTGCTGAAGAAAAACTCTAAAACCAAAATTCTACATGTTTTCCTTAGGAAAAATAAAACCTGTATGCTTTGCAGGAGAAATTCAGGAAAAGAATTTGGTTTAAAAACAACAACAAACAGTCTTCTTGTAAACCAAGCTGATGAAATTCAGCATGCTAAGTTACAGAGACAGAAGCCTGGGGTGTATGTTTCCAGTGGGAATATTTCACTCTGTCTAGCAGGCAAAGAATTTGGAAATAGAGTTCCTCTTTCCTGAGGCTGAATAGGCCCTACAGGATTGCACAGGAAACAGGGATGCATTCTGCATGGAACGGGGAACCTCTCGTTTAGGCTATTACTTTGTAAAGTGTCAAACCACAGCATTTACTTCTAGAGTGAAGGTCTCCACCAGCATTAAGCAACTAATATCCATAGTCTTTGTATCTAAATCCATGTGTGTTTTCCTGTTGGTGTTTATATTTACTTAAATATCACAGAATCGCAGAGAGGCTGAGGTGGGAAGGGACCTCTGGAAATCATCTAGTCCAAACCATCACCGCTCAAAGCAGGGGCAACTAGAGCAGGTTGCTCAGTACCACATCCAGAAGGGTATCACCAAGGATAGAGACTCCCACAACCTCTTTGGGCAACTTGTTTCAGTGTTCAGTCACCTCTACTGTAAAAAAAAAAAAGTGATTTTTTTTTTCTTACATTTAAATAAAAGTTCTTGTATTTCAATTTGCATCCATTACCTCTTTCCCTGTTCTTTGGAACTACTGAGAAGAGCCTGGCTCTGACCTCTTCCTCTCCATACCCTCCAGAATTCACACACATTGAGAAGATCCCCCCGAACCTGTTCTTCTCTAGGCTGAACAGTCCCAGCTCTGAGTTTCTCCTCATATTTCAGATACTCCAAGCCATTAATCACCTTCATAGCCCTGCTCCAGTGTCTTGTGTCTCCATGTCTGTCATGTACTGGGGAGCCCAGCCCCGATTCCAGCACTCCAGTTGTCTGACCAGGTCTGAGCAGATGGGAAGGATCACCTACCTCCACCTCCTGGAGGCACGCTGCTGAGTTCAGCCCAGGAGGCTGTTGGCTGGCTTTGCTGCAAGGGCACATCACTGGCTGATGTTTACCATGGACTTTTATTGGTGAAAACAAGCCTTAAAAGTGCGGTCTGCACATTTTAAACAGAGGGTTATGAGATGTTTGCAATAGTGTTTCATATTTTAGGCTAAGCTCACGGTAGGTTTTGTGCTTTATCTAAACACGTACGATCCTGTCAGCGAGTGATACTTGGTTTCGGGGCAAAGCTGTTAACTGTATTCCCAGTAACACAAAACATTCTTTCAGGCATCCTCCTCCACTTCATTCAGTGTATTCAAAATACAGAGTAAAGACTTAAAATCCCCAAGCATTCCCGATGTATGGACTGAAAACCTCCATTAAAAGGGGCAATGAACAGTAATTCTGAAGAGAGTAATAGACTATTGTAACTAATCACAACTAAAGAGGTTAAAAATTAAAATATTGCATTTTCCCTCTTTATCACCAACCCTTCATGAGTAATGATTCTTTTTCCTGAAATCCAAACCAAATATAGCAATGGCAGAGAAAATTCCTCTTTACCTCAAAAAAGCCAGACAGTTAAACTTCATCGGGATAATGGAGTTTGGATAATGGTGTAAGGATAAATCCTGTTTTAAGCAACACTGACTCAGTCCCACCAAGAGGAGGAACCTGGTTTCTTGCCTCCTTAGCAAACAGGAAAGCACCAGCTTTCAGACTTGGCAGTTGTGTCTGCAGGGAAGGAAATTAGCAGGAATCACACACACAGAGTTCCACTTTTCACCACAGAAGCACAAGCTGCCAGGGATATTTCATCTGGCTTCATCTTCTTATAGAGGACAACAAGATGAGTCCCTGAAGACAGACATCAAGCCAAAGGAAAGAGAACAGATTAAACCGAGATGCAAGGGCCTGTCTCCTCGACATGATGATATGCATGAACTAATACTACACTGTCTTCTGCCATACTTAGCCTCAGTTCATATACACCTTTCATATTTATAATGATATTTTAGGTAATGACGAGGCAGAAGCTCCATTAGATTTATGAAACACTTTCTTCAGAAGCAGTACTTGAGATACTGATGGCAGCTTTTACTTTCAGGAGCTTTATAGGGTATCCACATGCTTCATAGGGACACAGAGAAATACCTGATACTAATTTTCTAGACGTAGTACTCTGTGCTCATTTGATTTAAGTCTTCTGCACATCTTATGCTGCTACTACACCTCAAAGCAGAAGGGAACACAGGACATTTGCACAAGTTTCACTCCATGCTCTTCAGCAGAACATAACAGGTACCAGCACACTGAAAAAAATTATACAACCATTTTTTGTTAAAGTCTAAATATGGACCTAAGATTCTTTTATTTTTTTTTCTTCTTCTTTTTTCTCCCTCTCAGTTGAGTCTGGACTGAAGAAAAACAAGGATGACAACTCAAATAAGGGAACTAATGGGTGACTTCTGTAAAGAAAGGGAACATGTGAAAGATCGTCTCTCGGCAGTCAATTAATCTACTTCACTTAATACCAAATACAACTGTGAATCAGTCAAGGCAGAACCATCTCCAGGCACTTCTCAAATCTTCACTTCTGTATTTGTATTCTTCTACTTGAAATGAAACCATCTTCTAGATAAAAAAATGATTCTCACAGTTCTCCATTGCCACCACTTAATTGTTATCCAGTTGTCAGAGAAAGGAATTATTTTTTGTTTGCCACGACTGACTTATTTTTTTACCTCTCCCCAGTTAGTATAATAGTACAGCATGGTGCTCTGTAGCAACAGGAGTGCAGAAACGCCTCAGCATTTTGGGGGATCTACAGAGTACCCTCAGATCCTAAACTGGCAACTTACAGAGAAATAAGTTGATCCTGAAGGGACCAGAACCACAGGAGTTCAATTTCATTTTCAATAGCAGATTCTTAGTATAATCTACATTTGATTTATTGGCTCAGACTGGTCTTGGTGCAATGGAAAAGCTAAAACAACTAGTCAAAAGAAAAATTAAAGCAAATATTTCAACAGCTTTTTATTAAGCCACCCTGCTGGAGAAAAGGTTGTGTGCCCACAAAAATTTAAATTTTTATTGCCTAAATTCCATGACAGGAGGAGCACACAACAGTGCTCTAAGCACTTTACCTTTTTATTTTTGTTTAGACTATTTGAAGCACAAATGAAACTTGCTCAATGGAGTGCAGCTTGTATTCACAACTAGGAATCTATTTTTTTTTTAAATTATACCACATTTCCAGAACAACTGTCAAGAATAATAATGAAGAAAAATATGCAAATTTGGAGACTTTTCAATGGTTGGACTTGATCATCCCAAGGATTTTTTCCAACCTGAATGATTCCATGATTCTATAAATAACATTAGCAGAAAATTTTTCAAGTTTCAATGAGAAAAACTCCAACTTGCTCCAAAAATCCAAATTTCTAAATGTACTTGCTATATGACCAGATAAAGGAATATACTGTGCAATTATATCAGCAATCATGTAAATTATCTTAAGAATAAGGACATTGTAGGCTGACAGGTTAAAAACTCAAAGCTTATTTGAACATCAGCATAAATATCAGAATTAAAGAGCGTTAAGTTCAAAGGGTTTTGTTCCCAACATAAAAAAGCCATATAAAGAAGGATATTATCACATACAAAACACTTGAAATAATATTAATAACCTTGGAACATGTTACATTGGACATGCCACCTATATTATCTGCCAAGCATTATCTTAATATTTAATTTTTCACTTATTTGTTTGAGGTCTTTTTCTAAAGTATCTTTTCTTCTTTTTGCTCTTATGTCACATACTGATGATCACAGTTAAAATGCCCTATTCCACCCTGTTTTTCAAATCTTATCAATTGACACAAGTCAATGAGAATACCATATAAATATGCCTTCAGGTGCTTCAACAGATCATGCAAAATACAATTTTTTTGGAGCCCACCCATCTTATTCACGGAAAACTAATATTCCATTTAAATTACCTCTAAGTCAAGCCTAAGAACAAATTCAAACATGATATTTCTCCCAATTCAGTTTCTTATTTTTGAATATGCCTTAAGATATTTCCCTGTGAGGTCTCAAAAAAAAAAATAAAATCCACTTTGATCTAAGAGGGCAAAGAGACACACTTCAATCAGACCCTTCAACAAAATTGTTTTCATTTTTAGTAACATTTAAGCAGTCACACCAATACTATCAAAAAGAGGTTGTGGTTGTTATTATTAGGCAACTAAAAGCTATCCTATTCTGCTGATGAGCAGTAAAGACATTGGCACTTAGCTTTAAACACTTAAGCAGTATGAGACTTTAAAATAGGACATTGTAAGTCCCACAATTATGTGTGTGTAAAAGCACACACATTTCTCACACTAACATTCAGCAAGGCAGTATTTTTTCAAAACAATGGCTTCTCTAGTGCTCGTCTTGTTTTTCTAGTTGTGGGGGTTTTTATGTGAAAAGCTGGGACTAACAGCAACACAATATCAATTATAAGTATGACATACGGAGGTTATTTCTCAGTATTTACTGTAATCTGAGAAATGAATGAAATGTTTCTCAGGATTCTGCCCAGATTTCCCTTAGGCAATACGTATGTGGGCGTTAGGAGAAGGGACGTAAATGAATACTCTTCTCAACAAGGAGGAATTTATCTCTGACCTCAGAAAGCCTACTGATGTCAGAATTGCATGAAATTGCACACAACTTCAAAATCATCTCTTCTCGTTCAAGCAGACTAGAACATGCAGCTCGTTGTGTGATCCAAAACCACTCCGGTAAGTTAGCAGCTGTCAAAAAGGCGGGCAGAAAGTCACCTTACAATACCATGTGCGACCCTGTAATCAGATCCAAACATGTTAAAGCTGAATCGATCTGAATCAATCTTCAAAATAATCAGGAATGTAGCGTTGAAAGGCATTATCTGCAGGATAACTGCAGGGAACCATATACTGCAGTCACATACACACACACACAAAAATCAAGCCTGTTTTACCTCCCCACAACCTTTTCCCCACAGTGTTTAACTTGAAAACTGGGAATTGTGTTAAATTCTGGTGATCTTCCTCTTGGGTTAACAGAGTAACAGAACTGTGCAGTGTGGGAAGCCACCTAGTGACGAAGGAGCACAAATATGCCTGAAGCTGCCCAAAGTTTTAATAAGGTGACGCAGATGGAGCATGTGATTTCTACTATTTTTCTCACCGACTTGCAAGCTTTGTGGTGTACTGGGGTTTAGAGAATTGCGAAGTGACTTCTGGCAACTTTTATGAGTCTTCCTGAATCTTCCAAGTGAACTGTGAAATAACATACTCTCTGAAGGTGAAGTGTACAAGTGTTAGAGGAAATACATCAAATTGTATAAGGAGAAAGTTTGCTGCAAATTTTAGACTCATGATGGCACTATATGCAGAAAAAGTTAAAGTTTGTGAGGCTGGAATGAAATAAGCTAAGGGAAACAAGTGGACAAAAATGGAAACAATCAAAACAAACTATTTTCTTCTAACTCAATGCAGAAGTCATTAAGCAGACTCAAAACGGGAAGCTTTCACGACCCAGAAAAAACAGTTGCAGAATTTATGTGTACTTAAACAGCCTTTCTCATTTCTCAAAAACTGAGAGCTCAAGAAATAGCATGAACACAAAACATTGCACAACAAGAATTCAAGGCCAGTAATGCTTGGTGGGGTATCATGTGTCATCATGGCTATTGTCTACGGCAAAGAACTTTACCAACATGTACCTTCTGACTCCATCGAAAAACCTCACTGCATGTGAAGACCATATGACTGGACTATATGAAGAACCAAATGGATTATTCAGATTAGATGCCAATTTACTTTGACATGTCATCAAATTGCACCAGTGATGAAACAGGAGCAAATCACCATCATATAAACAGGGGAATGAAAACTGTACATTACAGTACAGTTGGCAGGATTAGCAGATAGTAAGGAATTGCCGTTGTATGTCATTTTGAATATTAGAATCATGCCTAAGAAACAACTATTTACTGGAATAACTCTTAGGTGTCATATGTCAGTAAACTTAGTGAAAGATTGGCTGAACATTTCTTGCAATAGGACACAGCGTGTGCTGTTCATTAAAAACACACTTGTCCTAGATCCGTTCAAACAGCATTTAACAACAGCAACGAAAAATGCAATCCAAGAAATTAATACTAGTCTTCAAGTCATACCACAAATAATGTCACAACTGTAGGTATTTGATGTACTTGTGAAAAAGCTCTTTAAAGACCCTTTGAACTTTCTACATTTTTTTTCTTTCAAAGTTACTCTTTGGAGGGGATCATGTTCCAGTCCCTATGGGAAAACTAAAGAAGCCCAGCTCAGGATTACTCTGTCACTGAATCGAGACAGCACAACAACAGAGAAATCCAGATGTTGTAGTTAAAGGGCTTCACAAGTTCCGGACTTAAAATTGTCCACTTCTACCATGGATAGAATTGAAGTTCAAACAACTGAGTTCAAGCAGTGAATACTCTAAAAATGAGTACTCTAACGAGTACTCTAAAATACTCTAAAAAAGTCATACCCTAAGGACAGTAACAGTGGCAGAAATCACAAAGACATGCGCAAAGCTGAAAGACAACAGACAAAGTGTAAGAAAAAAAACTAGTTTGATTCAGGCAAATATTTAGTGAAAAGTTTATACCCTAATTATATACTGAATACAGGTGTGTAAGAAACTTTTTGTGGATTAACATCTTTTAGTGAGGGATCATCTTGAATTCAACGTTATTTTCCTTTCAGGTTAGCACAGCAGCAGACATTTACTCTAGAAGAATCTGCAAAACATCTGTATCACGTTCTCTTCTCAAAGCACTACAAATGGCAGAACTACCATGTGCAACAGCAAGAGAAGCTGAAAACACTAACAGGTTCCATCTTCACAGCAGCAGAAGGGAATTTATTATACTGAACTCGTGATAGACTAATAAAGTTGACCAGGACTCATACTACTGTGGAATGAAGAGGACCACAGCTGCCTCCACCAGTAGAGCCAAAGGGGTAACTCCTCCTGCCCTCAGCTGTTGATTTCAATGAACAATTCCCATTAATTGACACAAGAGGCCTGGGATTATTTTTGTACTGAAGGAGGGACAAGTCTACCCTACAGAATCAGCTGGAGCAACCTTCAGTCTTTCAGAGACTGTCATCAATATGCTATTTAAATATCTAATTAGGAAATAATGACCTTGGATGTGAGTTACAGTAAGCTGCAGTGGAAAGAGACCTTAGGCAAAAGAGTAGACTGTTAAAACTTTCTGTTGTAAACAACTGTTTTTCCTTTTTCCTCTGTAACAGTGGTGTGGTTTTTGCAAGCTCTGGAATACTAGCTCTTCAGATTTTATCATTAAAATGCCTTCCATACAGATACACACAACTGCGCCATCTATCATTTTCATTATGTTAACTGTTTTCTGAACACCAAAGCAGAACAGACTGATGGCTGGTATGTGCATGGCCGAAATATATGCTTAGTGTATATAGTATAGCTAGAATCTAAACATATATACATGCAAATATTGATTAAAATATTAACAAAAATGCCTAACTTTTTTTAATAAGCAGAGGCTCACCTTCAAAAACACATATGCTATCTTTTCAGTCTTTCTACCTTCTCTGTTTTCTGAGGGTAACGGACATGATATGCTCTGGCATGTCATAAATATTTGAGCTAAATACTCACATAAAGTGTCCATTTAAATATTATTAGCTGAGGTATGGCCAAAGTAATTTTACCACTTCATATTTACTGTGGAGTTTGCTCTAAGCATTGATCTTAAATGCAAGTAAAAGTAATGTGTGGTAACAATGTGTGGTAACAGAATACGTAATTACATAACTGTATTATTATAACCAGAAGAAACATGATTTTTCCTCCTCAAGCATAATGTTGAATGCAAATCAGAACATGCATTGAATTCATACTCTAAAAATCAAAGTCTTCTTTCAACTGCAGTGTCATTTACATTAGTATCTTGAAAAGCTAAACATTAAAATACAGAAAATCTATGTTATCAATGAACTAAATAATCCAGTAAATTGAAAACATGGAATTCATCCTTGTAATTATTCAATGATTTTTAGAAAATATGAACAGATTTGTAATTCAGACTCACTCTTCATTCAAGATGGTGATGGCAATACTTTAGGAGAAGATGGAAAAGTCAGAAACAGTGGCATAGTTGGATACACAAAAGTATATAAGAAGTTGCCAAAAAAACAAGTCTATCACTGTCAAACAATCAGTAATCCACTTTTTCACATACCAGACAGATTTCCATTTTCCATCTCTCTCTGTATTTTTATCTAGAGATAACATTGTACTAGGGAACAGATTTGAGTTCCCATAAGTAAACATGAGCCAGCAGTGTGCACTGGCAGCCCAGAAAGCCAACCGTATCCTGGGATGCATCAAAAGAAGGGTGACCAGCAGGTCACGGGAGGTGATTCTGCCCCTCTACTCTGCACTGGTGAGACCCCACCTGGAGTACTGTGTCCAGCTCTGCAGTCCTCAACAGAGAAAGGACACAGAACTGTTGGATTGGGTCCACCAGAGGGTCACAAAGATTATTAGAGGGATGGAGCACCTCTCCTATGAGGACAGGCTGAGAGAGCTGGGCCTGTTCAGTCTGGAAAAGAGAAGGCTCCGGGAGACCTTCTAGCAGCCTTCTAGTACCTCAAGGGAGCCTACAGGTCAGCTGGAGAGGGACTCAGGAAGAGTAGTGATAGGACAAGGGGTAATGGTTTTAAATTGGAAGAGGAGAGATTAAACATTAGGGAGAAATTCTTTCCTGTGAGGGTGGTGAGGCACTGGAACAGGTTGCCCAGGGAAGTTGTGGATGCCCCATCCCTGGAGGTAAGGCCAGGCTGGATGGGGCTTTGAGCAGCCTGGTCCAGCAGGAAGTGTCCCTGCCCACAGCAAGGAGGTTTGAACTTGATCTTTGAGGTCCCTTCTAACTCTAACCATTCTATTATTGTATGAAACACAGAAAGCCAATGAAATAATGATTCTCCTGCTTAACTGATGAAGAAATTAGTGAAATGTTCCAGTAACTTCAGCACAGGAGGGCAATGGCTTCACAAGCTCTCAGACTTAAGCCACAACATTCTTTCCCAAGCAATCAAAAATACTTTTATATGGTTTCAAGATGGCACCTCTAGAAAATCATCCCAGTTATAAGGGAGTTGGAGATGATGTGAATGCACAAAATGTTTTCAAAAGTGGACCCACAGGTGTAGATGAGGTTTCCTGAATGCAACAAAAAAGAAAGAAATGAAGCTCAGCTAATTTAATCAGCAAAAAGTCTGGAAAAGCAACACAGGCTATTGCAAGAACTCAAGAGATTTCGTATTCACAACTGGGGCATCTTTTTAACGCCTTACCAAATAGTAATTCACTGCCATAATTAGAAAAATCCTAGAGAAAAAAAAAAATCCGAAAGATCCTAGTTGATCTTTATATTACCTTTCTAAATGTCCATTTAAAATCACTCTTCTGACAGGCTAGACCATAGCAAATATCCAGTTCATCAGCACAGAGTGCTACTTTATAATCCATGTCCACCTTGTTTATGTCCACATTTCCCTTTCTGACAGGGAGCTCCACAGTAACAGCGTCCATCTGCAGTCACTCTGTGGAACACAGGTCTCCTAGGAGTGGAAAGCAATATTGCAGCATGAGGGGAAGAGCAGACCTGACTTCTGGAGAAGACACACGCTGAAACGGTACAGCAGGAGCAGTATATTGTGGGATCAGCGCTACAAGCCCAAGTCACTGTATCCATTCAGCATCTCGGTGATACAGCTGGACGAGAGCCAACCACGTAATACAGACACAAAGAAAAGACAGACCTTAGACTTCATCAGAGCAGTCTCCAAACTCTGTGTTCAACATGGTTCAGTCCTATGTCACATACCCCTGGGGCCTCTGCTTCTGCACCTGAGCCTGGTGAACACTTGAGCCACTGCGGTACTGTCAGATTAATAATTAGATTCATATCTCACTGGTAAAAACTGTAGTGGCATCCTCAAATAGTCCCAAGGAAGTCAATAACCCTCACTGGAGTACCTTAAACTGGCAAAAGAATAAATACTGTTCTAACTGGACTCTACATACCTACCAGTGTGCTGGCATCAAATGATTCTGAAACTGTAATTCCATCAGAGGTGGCAAACAGAGCCACGTGCTTCTCTTCTGGATCTCTTTGCAAACCCCTCCTTTCTGAGATGATGGCACTGCCTCCTTTTAATACTGAAAGCAGCCTGTGACGATTCAGTGAAGGCTAACTATAGCAAAATGAATCCATACATACCACCAAAGACTTTCCAGACCTCTTACCAGCGTTATTTTACATTTTTCTGTAACCTAACACCTTGCAGGTACCTAGTTATCAACTAGTTAGTATAAATAGAAAACCATTCTAGTGCTGTGAAGTTTGAGACTATAAGCAAAGGTTAACTAAATAAAATATTTCAGATATCCATGTTAAAAAAAAAAAAAAAACACCCACAAAGCAGAGTTGAAAGCATTTCATTTATGTTTGCATCCTCTTTTCTTGGCACAAATTTAAAAAAAAATAATAAATCAAAGACCAAATCAGAATTACCTACACTTTTGTGGACACAGAAATCCAGGGTATTTTATATACCTGATCCTAAACAAATACTGAAATGCAAAATATAGAAAGACTAATACATGACCTCATATAAATTAAAATGCAACTCTTGGAGAAAATTCAATCCTCATACTTCAACATAAAACTGAAAAAGTTGCTTACAGCTGAAAATAATGAAAGCATAGAATTGTAACCTTTCACAATTCATAACTAGAAAAATATTCCTACCTGGGAACATCAGAATTGACAACAGTAAATCTACAGTTTTGTTTTGTTTGTCCTTTTATTACTTTTTGGTTACTTGATTCATAAAACAAAGGAAGCACTGTACATAGCACAAGTGTTTTAACTGTTCTGCTAGATTCAGATCCTCCAGCAGCTTAGAAACATTCTGAATGACAACCACTACATAGAACTTCAAAGCATTGCCTAAAGAAAACCTTACAAAATCAGCAAGAAGCATCAAGATCTTCTAATGAAAGTCCTAAACATTGCTATGTATGTTCACTCTAAATGTAAAGTTTGCTGCCAAGGACAGTCTCTTGAGAAGAAAGTGCATTTTTTCAACATTGAGAGTCCTGAGTTTGAAGTGTTTTACCTTAATTAGTATTTAAGACTCAAAAGTAGATCTGAAAATCTGAGATAAAGTAACATGCTCATCTTCTCTAAGACACTCTAGCACTACAGGAATAACCTATCGGGCTTGGTTAGATGGGTAATTTTAATTTACTTTTCATTTTAATACTGCTTTTTAGAAGCCCTTCTCCCAAAAGAAAACATACACAGATGCACAGATTGAGAAGTGGACATTGTTTCCACTGAATTACAGAGTCCTCTTGGTATAACTCTGGTTCTATACGCCCTCAGAGCAACACTGCTCAGTTTGCTGGTCTGAATCTTAAACTAAATCTAAGTAGCTTAATAGGAGAATTTACAGAGGCTAACAAGAGAATGGGACTGCATGGGATTCAGATGAGGGAGAACAAAACTTGGACTGAGATTTGGCCGTTTGGATATATTCATACTGCAAATTTGACATGAGTTGCACCAGATCTCACCTCTCTAGACATTCTGATGCACACACGCACACTGCTGTGTTCCTTTTGGCTTTGAATCCCCTGTATAACGTGTGTCTATTCTTCCCAAGCCAGCCACATCAGCAGTACCGTAACTCACCTGCTCCAGAAGGAAAGAGAGGCAGAGAGTTCAGAAAGAGTACAGAAAGCACTTCAGTGAACCTATGTGCAAACCCACCCGAAAATAGTTCTACTGTGGGCTCATACTTGGCTCATATTCAAACACAAATGAAATTGTACTTCAAATGTATGGATATAAGGGAGCTCAGGCCATGCCAGCACCACAGATACATCAGAAGGTAATAGTCACAGCTACAAAGTAGAAGTTCAGGATACTCAATTACTTAATTAAAAGGTGGAAGACCAAGTCTTGATCGCATTAAAAAGTAGTGAGTGGCTACATAGGTTACTGGAGCTACATTGGAAACGGGCACTAATGAAGATTAGATCATGAGGAGAAGAGATTTTTCCCTAGCCCAAAAATGAAGCTGTAATGCAAAACGGACTTGAAAAGATTTTCTTACTTCAAACTAACAGATGGGAATAATCACATTAGGAGATTAGTGAACAACTTTTCTCCAACCAGCATTTAACATGTTATTCTGCTGCTATTACCTTGTTTGTTCCAGTAAGATGACCTGTACAATACCTGCTTAGGACATAAATAAAAGTGAAAGAGACTGAACCACATGCCCTTAATTCAAAGCAGAAAATGGTCTTGGAGGACAGAAACAAACCACTGTTTCTAGGTTTAGATCTACTAATGTAACTGCAGATCTTACTAGATATTAAAACAACTATCCAAGCTCTGCTGGAATTGTTAATTTTTATTAACTGCCTATTCTATGGAAAATATTTGAATAATTTATTTGAAAAATATTGGATTTTTTTTCCCTAAGTGATAACAGAGAAAGCAAACAATACAGGAAGAAAGGGTCACCTATTCTTTTGGGGAAAATTACAGATGTCAATCTACAGCTTGCAGGGGACACTGGGATGGGTAAGGATTCCTTACATATTTGGCCCATAAAAAAACTGAGATTCACTAATCTGTCTTTGTATGTCAGAGAAGTCTCATCAGTCTCTTGTGTCCCCATTCTGGTACTTGCCACAGTCTCTGTGAACACACTTGGAAACTCTGAAACATGTTGCTCCTGGGCTGGAAGGTTCTCTCTAGTCAGAGTCTGTTAAGAGAAACCACTAACTGCCACAGTAAATTAAATAGAGAAAGATAGCTTGGATTTCTAAATGAGGAAACACCAAACCTCAGAGCAACCAAAATTAACAGCAGAAAAAAAAAAAAAGTCCGTTACTTCTGAAAAAAAGCCAAACATTGAACAAGACACAGGTCCTAATGGCACAGCAACACCTTTTTAGGGACATACATGCCACTGTGTGTAAACCATAGCAGAGACAACATGTTTGTCCTGTGACAGGACAGACTTGATTCATGCAAAGAAGCAATTGAGGAGGCTCATGTACAGCAGCCATCTGGGTAAAACAAACACAGAAGGACACATGCATATGTAGGCATGCATTTGGGCATGGGCAAGTAAGGAAAAGGCTCACAACTATACAGGACCAGAACCCGTCGGGACAGAAATTTGTTTCTCCTCCATGTTTGAGAGAAGAAGGAATCATTAACAAGAAGCCTCAAACCAAAATTACTGAAGAGAATTTGGCACCACCTTGAGTAAGGAAACTAATCTTACTCTACAGTGTTGCATTTCAATTGCACCCACATTCTAAGACACTTGTAGGAGAACGAAATATCTTAACAACCAAGACTCCTGAAAATAAACTGGTCCTACTGAGTTCTCAGAATAGTTCCAGACGGTAAGTGTCCATTACCTAAAGATATTCATACTACTGGAGAGGGAAAAGGGGTTAGTGGAAACCATCAAACACTCCAGAGCTTTCAGGGCAGAGGGATGTATGTGCTCCAACAAGCTTTTTCTTCCCTCAGAAGAAAATTACAGAATTACAGGAGAGGCCAAGAGGGCTTTAAGTGTCACATGTAAATGATAATATACCACCACCTGTCACACCCCTGTGGGCACTATCAGGCTCTAATTGACCTCACCAGCTTCAGCCAGGAGCCCCAGTTAAGCTCAGGCTTGTGTCCCTAAATCCTGGCTTGAGCTTAAATACCATGCCCGCCTCCAGCCCTGTGTTCATCTCCAGGATGGACCTCAGACCTGTTTTTATATATAGCATCTCTCCAGCTCATTTCCTTTTGAACCTGGGTGGAGCCCCTAAAGAGAACCAGACCTTTTTTGGGGTCTGATCATTTACCTTTTCTGAGACTACTGATGGGTCCTACTGTCCACTGCACCCAGGCCCCATGGCATGGGGTGTCACACTGGTTTGGGCACTGCTCATGCTGGTGGCACCCTCTGGCCTGTTCTTGTCCTCCCTCACAGAGCAGCCCTGTTCATGCTGCTCCTGGACACAGTCACTCAACTTCATCAGACAAACATATTTCCAAAGAGGAAATCACTATTTTTAACAAAGCATTTCTTACTATTTTAAGACCTTCTAGTCTGATCCAAATTCACCTCTTAATAAAGAGAACTGTATCCAAACATAATCTTCAAAGTTTCCTACGGTCTTTACACAGAGAAAACATCTCAGATCAAATGTGGTGTTGGTATTAAAAACTGCTACAGCCAGATTACTAAGGCAAAGCTGATAAAATGAACACAGCCAAGTCACAGCGAGTAACTTGTACTGTGTCTTGATCTTCACTGCTTTTTATCTTTTCAGAGTGCTGAGCAGCGTTGTCTTTTCTAAAGCTATGCCCAGAGCAGTAAACAAAAAAGTCACCTGCAATTCATGGGTGGAGAGGTTGGGGAGGGGGAAGGGGAAGAGAAGGGCAAGAAAACACCAAAACCTGTATTTCAAGAGATACAGGATTTCCCGAGTATGCAATATCAAATACAATGTGAAATCAGTTAATTTAGACTTCTTGTACAACTGCCTTGTCTGCTTGTAGTTTTCAGAATACTCTGGTCTTATCAGGTCTTATTTGTCTCTATTCTCCATGAAATAATTATATTTTTTCAGTTTATACTATTTTTAGATTAACTTATTGTACATATACATATTCTATTGACCTGAGAATATCAATAACTACTATGCAAAAGTCATTAGTGTTTGTAAACTATGAGGTTCTAAAGAAAAGGTTTTCCAAAGGGGACATCTTCAGAAGATGTTAATTGTCTGCAGTCGGCTCAACTTAGGAAATGTACTTTTTAAAAACCCAGTATGAAAACACATATGTTCAAAATACATTAAATTTCTCTCATTAGATGCCTAATGTCAAGTGCATATACCCTGCAGTTCCCTTATTCTATTAACCTCTATAATTAGGCTACCAATAACCTGGTATTAGAAAGAGCAATATATTTTAACATCTTAAATGCACTACTACAAATCAAAAGACATGTAAACAAGACTATGGCTCAATTAGTTCACATCCTTAACAACATTAACAACTAGAAAAGTATCACAACATTAGATTGCGATAAATAGTAAGGGAGAATAAAAAATTATACCATCTGAAACTTAGACACAACCAAACATAAAAGAATGCTTTGCTCATTTTTAAGCATGGGAAGGATTTTGATCACATGGGCACAAATAAGATGTTCAGATAAGGAACAGATAAGATAAGGAAAGACAATTCAGTAAAAAAAGTAAATCACTGAAAGTAACTTCACCAGAAGAGCTCGTATCCTGACTTCAAGAAACAATCAAGGCATGAAACTGCATTTGAAAAGGTATTGTAAGTCAGCAAGATGACAAAATGTCACCCCATACATTTACTGTAAGTCAGAGGAAGAGGAAAAAGTAACCACACTAAGCCTTAAATTGGTATTCTGATCTAAATAGCACACTACTTTTTAGAGCAGATTACAGAGATGTAATTACTTAAGACAAGGAAGTAAGAGAGATAGAGGATAGTAGCAAAACACTTGTATGAAATGTTTATGGAACGCTAGGCTAAACTCAAAACAAAGACACCTAAGATCTACCACTTTTTTTTTTTTTTCTCTAGGCAGTAAGTTCACACCTATTTGGGATGCCCAGAGCAATTCATTTTATATTTACCCACCTGGGAAATTACTACATAGGTCAGAGAAGATGGGAAAAATCAGGACTTGTATACGTTTGTTTTGTTTCAACTTTTTTAGGAAACTGACCAATGGGAAATGACCAAGTGGAGTTGAGAAAAGGAAAGATCAAGGAAAGGAAGATTAAACTAGAAATCCTCAAAGTAGAAATACAGAACAAAAAAACGTGTGGTCTTATGCAGAAATGGGCTTACAAAGGTGCTTGATAGGCAGAGGGTAGCTTATTCAAAGAAAAGGCTGAAATTTAAGCATAATGACTCTTTAGAGAGGCAAGAAGCAAATAACTATATCTAATTTAGCTCCTGATACATCTGGGCTGACAATCAGGAGCTTACAGATCTTAATGAGTTGCTAACAATATTGTTTATCTGCCTTCTTAGAAATCAAAAGAGAAAAAGGAAAAGAAACATCCTGAATGCTTTTTTCTACTCCGATTTTCTTACAATTTTTTGGGGGGGAAAGAGTTAGATCAACTTACAAAGAGGATCACACAATTCTATGCAGCCTGGGAGCAGCAGAAGTCTGGTACCCAAATAAGCAGGGACTTACTTTCCATAAAAACGCCTTTAAAATCTTTTACAATTTAGAAGTGGTCATCCTACCTCCCTCTGTGTAACTTAAGAATAATACACCAGACCTGCAGAAAGAGATAAATGGAATTTCTCGGCAGTATTGAATGTTTTATGAGTCTGGAAGATTCTTACCCTGTATTGATGGAAATGATTTCTATCAGTGGATTCTTCCTAATCTTTGGCAAATCCAGTCGTGCTCCCCCTAAACGTTTTCCATTATCCTTTTTCTGACCCAGCAGCCTCACAGAATGACCTTCAAAGGAAACACAAAAATGCAGTCAATACAAAGCGCAAGTCCCATCATATTTGTTTTGATTTGCTCTTCTTCAGAACTAGTGTTTATACTTCAAAGATTGAAAATGAGAATGAGATGTAATAATATAATTCCACCAGCTGGAGCATTTCAAAAGAGACACTGACAGGTAAAATAAATCATGTTAAAATGAACAACTGATTTCACCCAATTATCTTTTCACACTTGCATTTTCTGTTTTATTCAATTAAAATGATCTAAGCGGTTTCATTTTCAGATTCTCAAGCAAACACGAACATAGCAATATTTAAACAAGTTGTATGGCAGGACTAAAATATTTCCCCAAAAAATTTCATTCAAACCTAAATTAACAGGTAATAAATAAATACTTAGCTTATTGTATGGAGAACCAAGACATTTCAGCCAAAGACACATGACTCTCTAAGTCTGAGGGAAAGGGCTGCAAAGTGTATCCCAATACCATGTTCATGGCTAAGCTGGCTGCCGAGATTTATGCATATTCCTCTCACACCAAGGAGACTGCGGGTCAGAAAACTGCCTCACAACTCCTCTTCTGAAGCCAGTTAATATTCAGAGAGCAAAACACAAATGCTATCAGCAACTGCCTCCGACAGCATCTCAGACATACTGCATCCAAGTCCTATATTTAAAGGGCAAAAATGACTGGGTTTGCTAATATTCAGAATCAAGATTTAACAATGAAGAATTAAAAAAAAAAAAGTGCATATTATTGTAATAGGTAGTGCAAAATGTGTCCAGGTTATAAATACAAGACTCCTATCTTTTATTCCACAAAGCTTAGAATAGGCAGACAAGAGACAGCAAGGGGAAAACTAATGCAAGATACCTGAAGAGAGGCAGAAAGTAACCACTACTTCCAAGAAAGTGAGAAAGTATGTATTTGGTGAAGTTGGGAAACTCTTTGACAGTACGTGAAACTACAGCTACAGCCTGTCAAATATTCCAGAAAAGCTGAATTACCCTAGAAGGGAAGGGGAGGGGTGAAAGGAAAGCAAGAAACTATGAAGCACTAGCTGAGTTCCACCCAGCACAGCAAAGGAGACAACCAATCCAGGTCAATAAAAAAACACATTCAACCAAATCTCACACTACCAACAGCTATCTACAAAATTAATTCATCCCTCAAAGTCTTTTTCCACTACCTGTTTTGAGGAGTTATTAATGAACTTTTTAATTATAATTTTAATAATGTGGCACTCTGTCATGGTTTAGCCTCATCTGGAAACAAAAAAAAAACCCGTAGGCTTGGGAAAACTAACCCTAACCCAGTTGGAACCAGGATACATTCATACTCTGAATTTGTTTCTGTGATACAGCACCAACAACTGTTTCTGGGATACCAGCTTTCTCAGGTTTTTTAAGATACATAAAAATTCTCAAAGCAAAATGTGATCTAATGAAGAGGTGAGCAGGACTGGCCCAATAACACAATGGTTAATTGTAACAGGAGACATTATAAAGTCAACAGGAATCAAGAGGCATTATTTTTGCAGTTGCACTTAACAAAAAAATTTATTACATCCTGCTGTGAATTTAGTAATCTGGTAATTGTGCTATTAACATTTGCTAAATTAGTCACTTCTACCTTTTCATGACAGTTACAGCAATATCTTTGTCTCACATTACAAACAGTTCTGTTCTAATCTAATGCTTCATATTAAGGAGTTGCAAAAACAGAACCATTTTATTTACTTTTATATGAGGATTGCATTATGGTAGGCATAAGAAATAAATGAGAAGCAGAGAACATTCCTTTTAGTATTTCCTAATATCGTGGTTTATTTGGAATAAACCGGTTTATTCATTTTTAAAATATTCACTTGCATTATCATATTCAAACTGTATTTGGTTTTGTGGCTGAAAATATAGTAAAGCAATTCACATTATTCTTCGAACAATCAGGATTAACAACATAACAATAACCTAGCTAAAATCTAAAATTCATACATTTGGAACTGGGGTCAAACTGTCATTCTGAAATTTTAAAAAACCAAACCAAACCAACATACCACCAAAAAAACAAAAAAAAAAACAAAAAAAACCCAACAAACCAAAAAAACCCCAACAAACCAAAAAACCACCCTGCCACCTCCTCATGTAATATCTCAGAGGGTAGAATCAGTGGAGCTTGATCTCCCCTGAATGTGCACCCTCGCAACAGCCACCCAGGTGAATTACTGCTCTCTAATAAGACTTTAGCTCATGCCCTCCCTTTCTCATACTGGGAGCATTAATCAAAGAGCCAAACTTTTTAATGGAATTTCTGGGAAAAAAAACCAGTATCCTTTAGACTACAAAACTTCACAAATCTGTTTGAAATGTGTCAGGGCAGTAAGAACTAGTAAGGAAGGAGGGAAATGGAAAGAATGACAGCCCTGCAGAGGAGGTAAAAAACAACCCATGTTTTTTGAGGAAAACAGGAAAAACAACAAACACTACAAAACCAAATCTCATTAACCACTTCTACCTTCTCACAGATATTTGTCTTTCAGATCCTAGACAGTTTATCATATATGTTAAGACAAAACCCCAACAACTTAGGACACTTGCACACAGAATATAACTGATAGGGAGCATAAGACCAAGCCTCCCATTGCTTCAGAGACTACTTTAACTCAGGAAAGAAACCCCCGACCACCTCACACATGATGCACTGAATGTTAACACCCACCCCAACCCCGCACCCAAGCTCAGGAAATTTATGTCCCTGGCAGTCAAACACGGCAGATAGTTTTTACATGAAGTATGGCCACAGTTTTTCCCATATTCCTCTGAAATGATACTGGCATTCAAGGTTTGCAAAACCTGTGTGATGCTCAAGAACAATAACATCCCGGTACTTTTCACTCCAGATACCAAAGGACTCAAAAAAAGCAGTATTGGGAGATGAGTTTTAGCAGGGAGTTTAATGCTTCCAGAAGGCAAACAGCACATGAGTGTCCACCTCCAGCAACTTGTGCTGCAGGCACACAAAGCCTCAGTTACAGTACTCGTGACCTTAAATCCTTTTTCCCCCAACTCCATACAAGGACTATTTTTATTTCATTTTAAGTAATGACCAAAGCATCTGTTTACAGCATTGTTGCTATTAATAAAACATAACTTGATAAACACTGAATCATACTTTTTCACATGCTGTAGATCTTTTCTCCCCCCCACACACACACTTATTTCAAGAAAACTTCATAAGTATTTTGTCAACTTGAATAAGGAAAAGACTAAGCACCTTTTTTTTTTTTTTTTTTTTTTTTTTTTTTTTTTTTTTTTAACTGTCTAACCAGCATTATTAAGCCCAAACCAACATCAAGCATAACAGAAAAAAAACCCAGTAATTTTAAATCTCATTTATTACCTCCTTTCAAAGTTGAAAATTACAACAGGGCAAAACATTGCAATCAAGTTTTTACTTCTAAAGCATTTTATCTGGTTACCTTACTCTGATGTTACAGGTCGGAGAACAACTTAAATAAGCAAGACAAGCAGGTGTCCTAAACTTAAAAGAAGTCTTTTGTTTGTTTGTTTGCTTTTCTTTTTTTAAAGTTGGGTACATTTTTGAAATTGGAGTTCATCACACTGCCACTTCCATAACAACGAATGCTCCATCGCAGATTTCAAACAAAACCCACGCCTTTTTCAATGGCTCACTGGAAAATACAAGCTTTGAAATACACCTTAAGGACAAACAGATCTAGTCAGGTTCTATCTGATAGCCTAAACATTCTAGTTCTATAAACCTCTTCTGCCATAAAGAACTTTTGTATTTCCATGTAGTCTACCAGCAGATAAAATTCTATTAAAAAAAAACACAAACAACTGAAAAGGTTAATTACTGGTTTAGGTCATGCTTGAGAGCAGTTTTTCACTAATTAATAGATAATTAATGCAGATTACATCACAACAGTGGTACTAACCAAGTCCAGAGAGGAAGCTTACACAGCAGAATCACTCACAGCAAGCATAAAAGAAATCGAGTTAGGAACAGCTTAAAATGAATCATAGCTCTCTATTTTTTGGAATCTTTTAAAATTGAACTCAATTTTATGTACAAGTCACTAGACCCAAGTCACGTTACTTGGCATTGTTAGCAGAGAAGACAGAGTCGGAATGAATGAATCAGAATATTAAATCCTATCTAGTCTAAAAAAGGGCTTTTAAATGTGTCTGTTTGATAACCCAGTGTGCAGAACAAAATAATTTTCAAGGCACAGATTTTGACTAGTTACAAAAAAGAACACTAAAAAGTAACATAATATCAATAGCATGTACCTGTACCTTTAATCGCAGATATATGTGATTCAGGACTGTGACAGGAAAGGCTTGATCTTGAAATACAAATTTATGAAGAGACCATGTAATTGAATTTCTTCACCCTAGGTTTACAACACCGTTAAATGTGCTGTGAACCTCAGGTCACTGTCAGACCCCCATGACCCGGACCCACAGAAGCATGGTAATGTTATTAGAGCAAACAGGTTCCATTTGAACTGGTATTTTACTAGTTTGATACAAGGATAAGTGAAGGGGAAGTGGCCTGGTTAGTCATCTTTAGCTAACTTCAACACCTGCCTGTCAGCGTTGCAAATACCGATCAGATCTTAATAAGACCTGTCTTTCCAAAAAAAAAAAAAAAAAAATAATTTTCCCTCAGCCCATAGGCTGGCACACCCC
>VZRU01000056.1:71547-81797 GCA_013398155.1 Pedionomus torquatus | reverse complement strand
GAAAATACCGATCAAATTTTAAAAAACCCTTTCTTTCAAAAAAAAAAAAAAAAATAGTCATCTTCACTCAGTCCATAGGCTGGCACACCTCAGTAGCTGCTGGGAAATAAGATCTGCTTGAAAGATGGAAGAGGGCATCCCCCGAGGGTCCCTCCCCATCCCCAATGGTGCTCCACAGGGTGCCGCTGAAACACAGCTCCCAGCCAGACACAGAGCAGTATTTCTGAGCCGCTCGCTTCTAAGGTCACTGCAGATACCTCAAGCAGCTTCAAAACAGGAGTTTAAAGAAAATCCTCAAAGATGCAGGAAAATCCAGCCTTGGCAGCAACAATTTCCATTGTTTTCAGCTTGCTCTTTCTTTCCTTTTCATTATACTTAGAGGGTATTCACCATTTCCTGAAAGACTTTTTTCCCATCACAACAAGGCTGTGACCTGTACCATTCTGTACTTCCTAGCTGTCTCTCACCAACCTGTCTGATCTTCTCCAGCATCTTCAGGGAAAAGGATTAAGCGCTATTTCATGTACGCTTGCACACATTTCCTTCAACTGTTATTCGCTTCTTAATGAATACAGAGCTTCCCTTCCTTAACGCTTACAGTGGAAAAAATGGCACACGGGAGCAGAGTAGTTAAGGAAGGCAAGGCCATATGAAGGGAAAACAAAATAGTTAATTTATAAAACCAAAACAAACAAACAAAAAAAAACCCCAAAAACAAAGACCAACACCAAAACAAAAGGAAGAAATGTAAAGGAGAAGCAAAAGAAGTGATAGATTGAAAGGAGCATCAGGTAAATATAAAATAATTAGAAAACTTAAGTGAAAGTAACAAAAACAGTCAAGAAAATAATAAAGAGAAAAAAGGTCCTAAGAAGATCAAATTTCCAAAAAAAAAAAAAAGTATATAAAGGTAGAAAAGGAAACTCTGAAGCTATTATAAAACTTCAACACTGGATTTATTTCCGGAGTTACATTCTTCTAACTCTGTAACTACTGGGTACAAACAACCTTCTAAACAAGTTATTTTGGATCTCTGGCAGGACTAGCAGGAAAAAAATAGCATCTGAAATATAAGGATGCAGCACAAATTGCTCAACACACTGTACAGCTAACCCATACTGTCACTCACATTTGAGCCCAAACCTCTTCGATTGGGAAGTGCATTAAATGCTGAGCTCACAGAGGATGGGCAGGCTCAGAGGTCTACCTCTGGTGGAAGCAGCCCACGTGTGGCAAGGGCAGACCCTAAGCCCCTCGTCCATCTTTTCTCCCTGCCCTGTAGCACAAATAATCTATCCCACAGCAGACATGACTGATTGCAAAGGAATCCCTGTGCTGCTCAGAGCAATCACATGCTGCCGGACACACGCAAGTGCAGAAACAACAAGGATACTGATTGGCTTCGGGCTTTGCTGTGCGAATGCTCCCACTCAAACCAACACGAGCTGGCCAGCAGCACGTTAGCTACATACTGAAGGCATCCCCAAGCATCATCAGTGGGATTTCCTGGCTCAAGTAAATATTGAGAGCAAACAAAAGGCAAATTTAATTGGAAGATTCACATCCTGCTCCTGGCAAAGTGACTAATATCAATTATTCCTCCTCAGATCAACAAAGGTGGGGATGAGGTGTAACTGCCAAACTCCTTCTTCAACTGGTGTAGGCAGGAATTGGGTTCACTACAAGTCAGGGAAGAATTCAGATTAATGCTGTCAGAATATCAGAATCTTTCCCTGTGTGTCACAGCATCACAGGAAAACACATGTCCTTGGCCAGAAAACCAATCCCATCAGGTTTCTGATAGTGGGTGGTATGTTTGACTCAGTCTCTTCTTTCATAAGAAGATTGCCTTCTACCCTACACCAGCTCGAAAAAATTTCAAAGAAAGACACATGTATTACCAAGCATAGAGCATGTACATTACTAGCTTGAAATATATACCTCGCACTTGGAATTAGCATCCAACAACTCTTCTGTTTCTGAAGACTCCAGGATGTGTCACATGGGTGAAGACAGGGACTTTTTAAAATTCATCTTATCATCTTATTTATATGTTTCAAAAGCAAGATATTAAATATAGTGAGGAAGTTCAAAACTTCAGAAAAAAGCTCTGCAGATGGCCTAAACTGCTAAAATCCATACATCTCTTTCTCTCCATTAAACATACAAAACTTCTTTATTCTTGGAATTTCTCCAACGTATCCTTCTATCACAACAGTATCTGCAAGCACTAGAACAGTAGAGTGCAACAGGTAAAAGAGAAAAGGAGATAACTATTAACAAGGCATTACTGTTCATAGGAAAATTTCATAGAATTAAATTAAGAATGTATGTATATGTATGCAAAAACACTTTTGACATCTACTTTCCTCTCTCAGAACAAAAGTGCTTGAAATGGCCTACTCAGGCACAGTATTTTTTATTTTTTTTCAGAATTCAATAGCTTCACCCTACTTACTTTAAGATCATGTGATGTTATTGTCTTTCTGAAGAAGCAACTAAACCTGAAATCTGCTGTGAACTCAAAATGCTGGCTACAGTTCAACAGATCAGAAGGACAACACTAAGAACCAACTACAGGAAGAGTTCCCCTGACCCTTCTGTCCTCACCTTTCTGTGAAGCAATGCATTTGATCAGGATAGAGGACGCTGCTCAAAACCTCAGGAGACTTTGGAAAGAAAATTTCAAGGAAAAGAAGTTTTGAATCAGATTAAACAGGCTGTGTTCTGAGGAAGTGAAACACTGAAGGGTGTAATTTTTGGAACAGCAGTACAGGTTACTTGCCTAATGTTTTGGGGGGTGTGCAGGCTGAAGAGAACGTATTTAGCCTTAGAATGAAATACTGAGCTGAACTTACCATTGTATGCAAAAGCAAGCTTTCACTTGCCTCTCTACTCCTTTGCCATCTATCTCCTAGGGCTAACTAAATTACACTGGTTTGAACAAGGCACTCTTTGCATTTACCAGCCATGAGGATGCTCTAACAGAGCTAAACTCAGCTGAGGGTAACTGATATGAACAGGACAGAAAGACAGGGATGCTATAAGATGGTCAGTCGTTGAATGTGTGGAAAAGAGCACATACCAGTCTGGAAGAAAAGTCATCTTATCCATGGACATCACAGGTTCGTTTAAACAATAAGCAATCACAATTTTGCCTCTAAGATTTTCACTTTGCTTCCCCCCCATTGCTTGTTTTCTTCTTCTGCAGCACAATTTATCTCCTATCCAGTTTCTGTGAACTAACGACAATCGTAACAGATATAGTTAGTCCTAACAGTTTTCTAAAGCAAATCAGTTAAAAAACTACATCAATAAAAATAATTACAAAACCCACCTAAAATCCTAGATCATCTCACACACCTAATAGTCACTGTATGCCCAAAATCATTTGAACAGGCACAGCAAAAACTGCAATAAACTTTGGCATAAGAACAGAAATCAACTAATGGCAATGGAAACCTGTTGTCCCACCAGACAAGATTTTTCTGTCGAGCCCATCATTACTGATGTTTTACAAAAACAATTAAAGTCTGTCTTTGCAGAAGTAGTTTCTTCACAATTACTCAATTCCTCATTGTGCTTTATTGTTTTCTTTAAATCACAGTCTATGAAGCTAAACTCCCAGAACTGATACTGATACAGATAACGGTATTACTGTTTTGAAGTCTTTCCTTCAGTATGTTACACTTTCCTAAGGAGTCAAAAAACGGACACTCAAAACAGAACCCAGTGCCCTTATTGAAGCCTCTGGATGGCAGCCCCTTAATTTAAAACCTGCGAGGCAGGATATTTTCAAGTATCAGGTCCTTTACAAGCCAATGCCTGCTGTCAAAGTCATTTTCAAATTAACAGAAATAACCCCAAAATGCTACTGCATCTGGTAATGACACCCTTTCCACTGTTTTCTTAGACAATACAAATCTATAATTATTTTTGTTTAAATGGGAATAGCTCCAAAATTTCCAATCTGGGGACACAAGAAATGGGCAGGAGGTGACATTTACCACATTATGCTGTTAACTTCAGTGCTTAATCCACAACAATCGGGTCATGCTGAATGAGTTAACCATGGTCATTTCACCAAGTCACTGACAAGCTGCAGTACATTGTACTACTGAAAACCCAAGTTCAACCTCCCCGACCTGCTTCAGTCTGTCAAAGAATCATAGAATGGTTAGAGTTGGAAGGGACCTTAAAGATCATCAATTTCCAACCCTCTCCCATGAGTGGAGACACCTCCCACCAGACCAGGTTGCTCAAAGCCCCATCCAGCCTGCCCTTGAACACTTCCAGGGATGGGGCAACCACAGCTTCTCTGGGTGACCTGTTGCAGGGCCTCACCACCCTCACAGCAAAGATTTTCCTGATATCTAATCTGAATTTCCACTCTTAGTTTAAAATCATTATCCCTTATCCTATTACTCCACTCCCCAATAAAGATTCCCTGTCTCTCCTTTTAGGTACTGGAAGGTCACTCTAAGTCTCTCCGGACCCTTCTCTCTCCAGGCTGAACAACCCCAACTTTCTCAGCCTTTCCTTACAGAAGTGCTTCAGCCCTTTGACCATCTTTGTGGCCCTCCGCTGCACTCATTCTAACAGGTCCATGTCCTTTCTGTGTTGACGACTCCAGAACTGGATACAGTACCTCAGGTGGGGTCTCACAAGATCAGAAGGGCAGAATCACCTCCCTTGACATGCTGGCCTCTTGCATAATGTTTGCCAGTAATATCTTTGCTTTTCCATTATCATAGATAAAAAGTCAAGTCTACTCCCCAGAGACACCCTTGTGGACCTAAGGGCGTTCACAGGGTGTCTGTGGTGAGGGGGCTGCAGAGTTGACCACTGTGGGAAGCCAGACACAGCCTGTTCCAAACAACCCACCTCAGGGCAGGGCCCCTGGGGAAAGCCTAAGTCAGAAAAGGGCAGAACTTTGCCCAACAATGAGGAAAAAAAAATCTGAGAAATGGCCCGGGTAGCACCCAGGTGAGAAAAGGAGGAGAGCGAGGAAGCGCTGCAGGGCCCCCAGCAGAGATGCCCCTGCAGCCCTCGGAGAAGACTAAGGTGAAGCGGGTCACCATTTCCTTGTGGCCTTTGGAGGACCACACCACAGCAGAGTTTCTGGCAGTAACTGCACAAAGCCCACCGGGGGGCCACACTGGAGCTGATTTTGGAGGACTGCAGCCCATAGGAAGACCCCAGGCTGGAGAGGAAGAGTACGGGGAAGCAGGAATAGCTGGGAGGAGCAGTAGCGAGCTGGTCACAGCCCCCATTCCTCTACGCCACTTGGGGTAGAGGAGTCAGGGATGAAGGAAAGAAGCTGAGTCTGGGAAGATGGAGGGAAGGTAGTTTTAGTTTTTGTCTTTGCTTCTCACCATCCCATCCTATTTTTAATTGGCAATAAATTAAGTCAATTTTCCCCCAGTTCAGTCTGTTTAGCCCATGACGGTACTTGGTAAGTCATCTCCCTGTCCCTATCGTGACCCAGGAGCTCTTCTGTCTTATTTTCTCCCCTGTCCTGTTGAGGAGGGGGAGCAAGAGAGCAACTGGGTGGGGGTATGGCAGTCACCCAAGGTCAACCCACCGCATAGCGAAATAAATAAAATAACCCATCCAAAACCATCCCTCTCTTTCTGTGCTCTTTCAAAGGACACAGAAACAGAAAAAGGGACTCAGTGAGGCCACTACCCTCCCTCTGACCCTCCTCAAGCTGCACGTCGGCACAAACAGTCAGTTTCCTGACTTGGAGCCAAATGATACTTTTCCTTAAAAAGGAACTCTTGACTCCTCCAATTTGGCTTGTCATCAAGCTTCTTAAGTGAAGGCTACCCTTCCCACAACCGCAGAAACTGAAAAGAGAGCATTGTTATCAGCAGACTATAATGAAAATTATAATTAAATCAAACAGCACACACAAATAATATGTAATATGCTGGCATTCATACACACGCATATATACACTCACTCTAAGGTAGATAAATCAAGCATAAATTTTACACTTCATCCTGTATGTAATACAGGTATTATTTCTCTACTCATTTTCATACAAACTGACACTGCAACTATCGACAGTCCGTAATTACTAACCACATGAGGAGAACTTAACAGTTAGTAAATATCAGTTAATGTTTAAACTGGGAATGGATGGGCAACTTCACCAGACAGGTCAACGTGACTGAAATCAAGAAAGGTTATATGAAGTATAAAAGGCTCAACCCTGAAGTAATTTCCTTTGGTTGTTTTTTACAATCAAGTCTAATGACCCATTGTAAAACTATGTTTTGTGAAAGCATTAGGCAGACACAATATGGACTAAACTCAATTCGGCCTCTGTCCCTCAGCTCCCTAAGGCCGAAGCTAAAAGCAGCCTGTACACAAATACTCTGGTTCCATGCCTCCCACCCTCAGAAAGCTTTAATACCACGGGACTTGAGAACTAGCACGTCTAGAAAGGAAGGAAAGACCCAAATCTCTGAAGACCTGAATTCAAAACCAAGACAAGACGATTTTGTACATTAAGCAGTTAAAATTCCTCCTTTAAGTTACAGAACAAATGCATTATCTTGTCTACTGTAAACTGTTTATATCCAAGCTTGTACACAGAGTACGTTTTTTCAAAGACAGCTTTTAAAAGCGGTTCATAAAATGCTGACTGGAGCAATCACCATAAAGACATTTTGTGGTTCCCGTCAAAGACAAATTGTCATCTTATTGTGACATGCTACAGAGACTGATCAGCACAAACAGCTTTTAAATTATGTACAGAAATTTTACTTAATGATGGAACACACATCAATTATGCCCCTCTTTTCTCCCAGCTCACAGACACCGCAACTAAGCATATGAGCGGAAATGGGTGCCCCAAAAACATAAAAATTGCTGTAATCCAGTCTTATAATTTGGGATGTGTAAATGAAGCAAGGTTTACTAAGCTATTAAATAAGAGCCTTGCACGATGAAACTGTTCTCTGCATCAGGAAGACTGACAACACTCTGGCTGCACAATTGTGGCTGTCACTTTGAGAATCCTAATTCTGAGGCTGAGATCAAATGACTTTGTCCAGCTCCTAGTAGGCAGTATAGAGATTTCCAATTTTAAGTTACAATATCATAGTAAAAGTACCTGAATATGCCTCTCATTAAAACACATCTTGAGACACAGTACCAATCAGATATAAACTGCATACAAATACTGCACAGTTATTAAAGATTGCTTCTGGAAGCAACAGTTTACTTGATAATTTACTTGACGATTAAGAAATTTTGACATTCGATAAGACTCATGATAAAAGTCAGGGTGAGATAAAAATGAGACATCACAGGGTCTCTTAAAAATTCTGTGTCTCTTTTGGCTGTTAACGTAATAATAAACACAAGCATCCTACTTTTCCATTTTCTGATGAAGAAAGATAAAAAGATACAATCACATAAAAAGTGTTTATGAGAATTATTTCAATGGAGAATTCAGAACTGAGAATTATGCTGGTTTTGGACAGATGAGTTGAAGACCACCATAAAACTCTACCTCTCAAAACGTTATTCTCGCACCAGCAGAATAACAGTGCTCTGAAGAGTTCCTGACAATGTCTTTAAGACTAAGAAAAAAAGCTAGAAGAAACCCCTTCATATTTCATGCAAAGAGTTCTAAGTAATTCCAATAATGTAATTTTCTTTGGAAGTACAGTAAGCTTTCAACCAAATCCATCAGGGCAGGCATTTTACTGGAAAACCAGAAAGAAGACTATTAGGAAAAAAAAGAAAATAAGGGAGGAAGGAATTATTTTTACAAAGTTTTCCTTTTTTAAAGCTGCACACTACAAAATTCAAGCATCCAAAGAAAAACCTAAGGTATCCCTTAAAAAAAAAAAAAAAGAGATGACTTACAATTGGTAACTAAGATAACCACCTTGGAATCCCAAGAGAAAATCAGGGCAATGCAGTTAGGCTGACCAATCTACAGAGACAGCTGCCCTACAGTGCAGACACAATGCAGTTTAAACTTTCTCCATTTAAATATTCAGTCAAACTATTTTGTAAACTTTCAATTTATACACATGGTTGTATGCCAACCATACAACCTCTTGATTTTCTTTTTTAAAAGCAGGTAAAGAAAATTGTATCATACAACTGTGACAGACAGCCAACTTAAAACTCACTAATATCAAGCTGGCTCTGAATTCAGAATTTGTATTTAAGCCCCTACTACACACCGCCTCTGCCTCATGAACTCACTTGCAGCTTCAGAAGCTAGTACACTTATGAAGACAGGGGGTTACATTTAATTTGGGTTTAGATACATTAATTTAATCTTCTACCACATATCTATTTTATGGTATAAAATATTCTTAACTAACAGTTTCATTTACCCATAGCATTCAATTTCACTTGGATAAAGAAAGTTCCTGGTTACGCTCTTTCATAAAACACAGTCAAGAAGAGCTTCAATTCTTCTCCATTAGTTGAAGATGATTCCCAAATACATAAATTAATGCATTATCTTTTAACAAATTTAAATAGAAAAAAGTGGAATTACAAGTAAAATCTATTTTTATGGTCAGCTTTTGCAAAAGTAAGATGTTATCATAGTCTATGTCCGCTGTTAACTTGTTGATTCTATTTCCAATTGAAATTTATTTTCACAAAAGTGTAACAGTTGGAAGGGACCTCTGGAGATCATCTTGTCCAATCATAGAATCATCCAGGCCAGAAGAGGCCTCCAAAAGGTCATCTAGTCCGACCTCCCCGCAGTCTCAGGGACACCCCCAACTAGACCAAGTTGCCCAGGGCCTCGTCAAGCTTTGCCTTGAATATCTCCAGGGAAGGGGCCTCAACCACCTCCCTGGGCAACCTGTTCCAGTGTTCCACCACCCTCAGAGTAAGGAAATTTTTTGTAATATTCAACTTAAATCTACCCTTCTCCAACTTAAGTCCAATCCCCAGGCTCAAGAAAGGCCACCTAGAGTCGGCTGCCCAGAACCATGTTGAGTTGGTTTTTGAATACATTCAGGGATGGAGACTCCACAACCTCCCTCCACAACCTGTGCCAGCGCTTGGTCACCCTCACAGTCAAAAAAGTTTTCTGATGTTCAGAGGGAACCTCCAGTGTGCAGTGTACCCACTGCATCTTGTCTTGTCATTGGGCATCGCCAGAAAGAGTTTGCTTCTGTTCTCTTTAACCCTCCCTTTGGGTATTTAATACACGTTGATGAGATCACCCTGAGCCTTCTTTTCTCCAGGCTGAACAGTCCCAGCTCTCTCAGCCTCTCCTCACGAGGGAGATGTTCCAGCCTTAGTCCCTCAACCTTCTCCGTAGATTCTCTCCATTATGTCTACATCTCTCTCACACTACAGAGCCATTTTTGTTCATTTTTTCCCCAATAAAACTCCAGAAATCCCGTGTTCCATTATCTTTTTAAGAAACACCTGAAGGAACTGGCACTGTGTATGAAATTCAGTAGCCCACTTGGTCCTTTTTATTCAAATTGTCTCTAGTAGGCTAGAAAGGAACAAACATCTTTCCCAAAACTCATGTTCTTTTATTTAAATGTTCCCTAACATTATTTTCCATATCCATATGTAAAATGCAATCTTGAAATCAATTCAACAAAAAGCACAACTTCAACAACCGCTACTAGATTTTCTGTGATCTATCTAATCATATATAATTCAGTGACAATAACTTGAGTAACTGTGTTACTGAAAAAGCAGTAATATCTGGAGTCAGCATAAATATTACAAAGGCCATTTTTGTAAAGGGAGGGCACGCTGACCCAGGTTATCATCTTACTCCCTCAAGAATAAATAAAATTCAGGAAAATCAGATAGGGATCTGAAATGCTGTGCTGTTGTAAAAATCATGAAGCATCCCTATCTCCAACACTTTGTCATAAACACCACAATGTTTCTGGGAAAACAGTTTGCTGTGTTTAATAACAAATATGAATACATTGAACGTTCTTCCTCTTTGTGTAGTACAGTAGGTTGTACCCCCACCCCCCATTCCCAAAATAGATGCCATAAAGTAAGGACAGACTGGAAAAAGTTTTCATTTGGAGTTCTTTGGAGCACAGGTTTCATGTTTGAAAGCATTCATAGCAATACGAAATCTTAAGACCTTCAAGCCACAAATTTCAGAAGCCTTGCTCCACACAATGCAATTCCTTGACAGAAGCTTGTCCTGGTTTGAGGTAAAACGAACCAATTTTCTGTTTTTTCAATTTTACTTTCTTAGCTAGGCCTCTTCTAACTAA
>VZRU01000056.1:52046-71177 GCA_013398155.1 Pedionomus torquatus | reverse complement strand
TTAAAGTAGTTTAGTTTTTTTTCTAAACTCTTGAATCTCTTTAATTTCTTCCTCTCCTCTCTTTTACCCAAAGGGGAGAGGGGGGGACATCTGTCAATCAGGTTTTGGTAAATTTGGCCGAAACCACGACAAAGCTTTTTTTCTTCCCTTTTAAAATTTTGCACCGTTTCTACACTTTCATGCTCTACTTCAAAAGCATCATACTCCAGCATTAAAGTTACAGGCGATGTCTTGTGCACCAGACACTTGTTTATATTGAAAGTACAACCAATTAAACCAAACCTTGTAATTTAAAGCTTCATGGAACAGTAATTTTCATGGCTTGATAAGTAAGGGAGACAAACTTAGGTAACCCAGAAAGACTCAGACAAACATATTTATTTAATAGCAAATGTTTACTAGTCAGGCTGCAGAAACAATACCGCCTTTTCCCCTCTTCACTGCAGAGCACTGTGTGTACACACACATGAACACAGCCAGAGCGAACAAGGGACACGGTTACAAAAGAACATTAAACCAGCAGATAATTCATCTGTCCCACTAAGGAAAGCTCAAGGAAGCGAGCCAAAAACATCTGAAAAGAAGAAAACACAAGAGGACTCAACATAAGTAAGAAGAGATATAGCACTGAAATAAGACAGTAGAGAAACTTTAAGTGATAGTCTACACCCACCTACACTGATGCAACTTAAATGAAGTCTCCCCGGCATCATTTACCTATGAATCCACCAGGCCACAGAGCCCCTGCCAGAAGAGAGCTCTGAAATTACCACTTACACAAAGCGTACACGGCAAACCATTGCATCGCCCAAACATTCAGCTAGAGGAGAAAGCAAGCATTAAGGTTGATAGAGAACAGAACAGCAGCGCTTCTGCCAGCTAATGCTTACATCTGTCAGACTAGCTCCAATTATTTCAGGTGTGATACTTACCTTTAATAGTTTCCTCCACAACTTCTACTACACGATCTATCTGCTGAACCTAAAAAAAGTCACAAGGTCAATATCTGAGCAGTGGACATTTTACATAAACTCTTCTTTCAAAAGTGCATTATTTCAGATTAAGGAGTAATAAAGGGTTTGGGGCAACATTTTTAGTCAATTTTTTTCCTGTGCATCTTAGTTTGTCTGCCAAAAGTAACTCACCACCTAACTTAAACCAAATTCTGTCCTCAAAAACAGCAAGTTCTTCTAAGCTTGGCAAAAATCACCAAATGGTAAGAAAAGAGGGACCCTAGACCAGGTCTTACCAGCTGTTCTTGGTTTGTGAAAGGCACTGGTCACCCAGGCAGTCAGGAAAAAACAAAACAAAATAAACCCCAAACAAACAAACAAAAAATCCCTCAGTGCTTTCTCTCCCCAGTTACACCAAAATAGTAGATGGTGGAGAATGTAACAAGAAATGGATGATATTGTGAGGGCAGACTAAAGGGGAGAAAATTAAGGATGTATTGCGGGGGAAAAGACACTGGAACACGGGAAGAAGCTAAGAATACTGTGGTCAAGTTTAAGGGAACGAGGCACTGTCCTGGACTTACTGCAGGCAATGTTTGGAAATGGAAGGAGGAGACATCTCAATGCTTTTCACAAGACAGAATATTTAATGATGATGACATATCATCTCCAACAAAGACAACAAAATTATGTTTTAGTATTACGCTTGCCACCAGTCACTTATAATGTGATAGTTCAGTTATTTCTTCTTAGCTATATTATTCATTACTTAAAGTTCATGGCCAATATATTACAGAGATTTTGGTATATTAAACAGAAGCAACCAGCATTAACACTGAAAAATTAAACACTCAAAAATTCTTCAATTTGAGATCCTTCTTCCAACTTTCATCCAAATGGCATATTCTATGTAATATCTACTATATATGTGTATATATGCTTACATATATTTCAGGGAAGCCAAGTATAGAAAGCCATACTTCGTAAATTTAAATTAGTTTATCCTTTTTCCACAATATTCCTTTTTAAATATTGTTTCTGTAAGTCCATTGTATGAATTAGATTTAGTCTGATTTTTGCAGTCAAAACCTTGCAGTTTCTTTTCCCCTTTGTTTCAAAAACAAGCAGAAGAGCACCAGTTGCACATGCTTGAAGAACAGATCCTGGTCTGCAACAAGGAGCCAGGAACTTGGATCCCTTACATCAAAGCCATTAAGTCTCCGTGCCCTTAAACCACGAAGCCTGTCATTTCCTGTAAACAGATGTCTGCACAACCATCCCTATTTCACATTCATTTTCCAATCAGTCTATTAGCAGCTAAAAAAAAAACCCTCATCTGTATCCAGTGTCTGCTCTAGAATTCCCAGCTAAAGTCAGTGGGAGCCTGTTCCTTTTCCTGCCTGGGAGTTGGATCAAGTCCATGTTAAAAATCTAATTTATGGGGGTTTTTTTAAACCATTTGAAATACAGACTTTTCAAAACACAAATCTCTGCCACTTCAGATTTCTGAATACAGCACATTAGTTATGAATTCTAGAAATTCTGTTACTTAAAGAATCACTAATATTGGCATTTTAATAACCTTATAAAAAGACACATACTTAAATCCTTTTCTGGATTACAAGTATTCATATTATAGTCATATGTCAATATTTAGCAATCTAGTTGTAAATAAAGCACACAAGCAATTGTGTGGAACGTGTCTACTTACATACTTGCATACATATTCCTTTTAGATATAAGTTAAAAAAATTATGACTGAAGATACCTACTTATAGACTTTTTAAAAATAAGTAAAAAATTCAACTTATAACCAGAAGAATACACATTTACATCTATAAGTACAGATAGAGAACACATTCTGTGCCAAATATGTTGCCTGAAATACAATTGCTACCTATCTCAATACTAACATTTAAATTCATAATTGTTTTAAAACAAAACAAACCTAGTTGGTTCATAACCTGAACCACCTACGAATACTTTTTGTATTATACATCTGGGCAAATTTTGCATAGCTCCAAACCCTCTGTAAAATCAAGACACAGAAAAAAAGAACCAGCATATTGTATTTTCATTTTATTGGATAAATTATCAAGAAGACTGTTCATGTAAGTAATTAAAATTATATGTCTGCAAGATGATGAGATCCGCAACTCGAAATGGATGTTTATTCTGCCTTAAGTGTTCTTTCCCACATTATTTTTCATTTGAAATTATTGGCAATTGTTTGGCTAAAGCCCAAAGTGCTCAAGAATAAAATATGAAATGCTTCCAGTCTTCATTCACAAAGATGAAAGTATTGTAGTAAAAATGAGGTGAATCCAAAATGAGAAGAGGGAAGGATTTAGAAGATTCTTGTTTGAAAAAGGGGAAAAAAAGAAACAGGAAAAAAATAATCACAAAGTCACAGTAATGAATTTTTGGGGGGTATATGGGAGCCTGAAGGATACTTTTCCCCACATCTCACTAACCTTACGGATAATTCTGTTCTATCAAAGACATCCCTAAACCTTCCTGAGCAGAGACCCAATAAAGTCTCTGTCACACATCAGGAAGCCCACAAATCCCAGAGACTTAAAAGTTCTTGGTAGTGTTCAAAGGGAAATGACACCATTCCTTAACTTTTTTTTGTAATGACTCTCCATAAAGCTTCTGGAGTGACAGCAGGTCCATGACTGCTGAATGTAGCTCGTGTGCTGTATTTGTCTCCACAGATCCTGTGAGACCTCATTTCTAATTCCAGCACACACATTACAAATGGCTCTCCATTAGGTCTTGGGTAGAACAAAAGCTAAGGAGCTATTTTTTCTGATCAATGCCTATAAATACTTAAAGGGCGAGTGTCCTTTAATACTTATAGGGTGCAGGAGGAGAAACCTGCTGACATTCTCTTCAGGGAAGCATGAAGACCTCTGCAAAGACCCTGTGTTGTCATCTGAGAACCTCTTACAAGATCTACAGTGAAACAAACATGCATTCAGTTTATTGCATCCACTGAAATACAGACAGAAGCGTATCACAAGATAAATAAAGATATTTGGACCAATTTCTTTTTGAAGTGATAGGACCAACACAAAACAGGAGAGGTGGCCTTCAGATGTCCCTTACAACCAAAGCTGGGTAAAAAATGCTGAACTTCATAAAAGCAAACAGCTCTTTTTAGTGAAGATATCCAATGTCTTAATGGTCTTTTTTGAGAGAGAAGCCTCCTTGTACTTCTCTCTGTGGCTGCAGATTAAGAAATAAGAAAATAAGCAATTCATGAGCATCCAATATTTTCTTGGAGGACAGAGATCGCCTGTTAATGGAGTCTGCTACATAGGCATCTGAGGCACCACAGAAAAGCTGTGTGGTTCAAGCCGCACCACCGAAGAAGCTGAGGAACCATCTGGCTCAACCACATATTGCAAAAAAGGTGGGAATGCATAAGGCTTCCTGGCAGTCTACATGATAAAAGAAAAGGTATCAATTTTCTCTCCTCTTAATACAGCCCAGGGATAATTTCAGATGGAGTCAGCTGCAGGAAGCATATTTACACCAGAGGCACGCTGCCCTTAGCCTGAGCAACACAACAGTTGGCGTTCTGGAGTTATGCTACTGCCTGTTAGATACTGGCTATCCTGCTCCCATCTGAAGAAGATTAAATCCTATGAAGTGAGTGAAGTGAGCATTTCGATTTCTTCAGAAATTCCCTCCTTAAAATGTAACTTGAACCTTCTCTGTCTCGGAAGAGAATGTCCTACCAGGTGATGAAAAAAAAAAAAAAAATTATCACTGTAGGGGTTGGGAAGCATCTTGACTTTCGAATCAGCTGTTTCCCTCAAATTATCTTTTGATTCTCAGTGCAGTGATACATCAACACATGTGAGTGCAAAACACATCACACTCTTTGTCATCTCCAAATCGTAATATTGCAGAATAATTCCTGCATCTGACATGTCATTTCCTGCAAGTAGTTGCAAGAGATCCACATCACCTGGCTGATGACTGCTGTTTCTCCCGGAGAACTGGGATTAACCTGGTAGAATCAGTAGCACGTAAAAACAAACCAGAAACGAAGCACGAGATCTCTGACACTTGCCACCAGTGACTGTCTGTTGGCCAAGAGGATTGTGATTTCACCCTCTGACAAGTCCCAGGTCTCACAGCTACTGACAGTCAGTTACCAGAGCTGCTTAAGGATGGCAGCTAGGTCCTTGTCACAACCAACCTTCTCAGGGATCTTCCCCCAACACAATTGCAGTTGGTTCCTCACAGCTTTCTTTCAGCATGGAAGGAAATACCTTCCCATCACAGAAGGTCTGAAGGTTAAAGCTTCTTGGATGTTCACCTGACAGTGACAACTCCCAAGAAATTACTCCCAGAGCCTGCCCTGACTGCCTTCCCCAGGCACAGAGGTTGAGTTCCACGAAGAGAGAAGTTTCTCAGGGTGAACACACACGTGTAAGCACATCAAGTATCAGACAGTGAACACCAAAAAAAAAATCTTGAAGTCAGTGAAGGAGGGGCAAAGACCAGAAACACTGAAGACTAGAAATGTTTATTGAAAAAAGCCAACACCCTGCAAACCAAAACAAATCCAAACCTCAGCCCATGGCTGAAACTGAGGGCAGGGTACCAACAAGATGGGAAGGGGCAGCAGTTTGCACAATGGGAGGCTACTGCTGAAGCAAACATCAGCACCCTGGGAGAGAGCACACACATATATCTACACACACATAACTACTTGAAGCAAAGCAGCCTCTTTTTCTCATCTAGGGAAAACCCTATCCGTCTTTGATTTTCATTCACATAGGTAAGAATCAAATTGGTTACTACACAGATAAAATAACCTCAGGTAATCACAACCTGCTACTCCTAATCCTGAAGACTCTAACTGCAGGTTCAACTCAGTTTCATCTCACCTTGTTCAGGCAGCTCTGACAGATGTTGGATGTTAAAAGCCTGCTCAGCCTATCCCCACTCTAAAGCCAGTAAAAGGGAAACAAATGGCTTCAAAAGTCACTTCAGATCTTCTAAAAATCTAAATTATCTCAGAGATAATTATGTTCATTGGCCACAAAGGGAGCTGAGCAAAACAGACTCTCAAGTTACAGCACTTAAGGCAGCACAAAATCCAGGCCTTAATACATAACTTTAACAGGCATGTGACTAGACACTTTGGCTTCAGAGGGACAACATCTGCGTTTAAAACCTTTGCTCCCAACACCAGCCATGGTAATGGGCAATACTCTGGTTTAGGAAGGTATTCTGAGAGCAGGCTCCACACAAGGTTTAAAGGGAAGAAGACTGCCCCAGAAAAGCACAGTCCTGATTTTCATTGCTAAACACCGACATAGATGAAATATAATTCTTACCCTAAGCAATTACTACACTTTTTAATTCACAGGACAGTACGTAACTGCTGCGGAATGAGTAGTTTTTATTTGCATATTAAATTTTCAGTTTAAAAGTAGGTGCTTAAATGCAATTCTTTCCCAATTTTTCCAGGCTCAAAAATCCTACCTGAGTACCAGCACGGCAATTGAGAAGCCAAAGCTGACCAGCTGAGAGGTACTGACTGAGCTTGAATTTTGCATGAAACCATTCTTTGCCATAAGATACAGAACAGTCTGCACCTGTTCCTAGGCTATCAGCATGCTTTCCAAAAAGTTCTCCTAATTCAAATAATTCCAAGTAAAGTTTCACAAAGTACACATTGGGTATCTGCATTTATGCAAAGCTCCAGCTTAAGGGGGCAGAGAGCCTGACAGTCTTTAATGCCAAATACTGCAAAGCAGGGAAGCATCATTATCTCTGTTTTGCAAACATCACTGAAACTTGTATGAACTGAACATGAGAAATATCATACTATATATCAGCATGATTTAGGACACCAAAGAAGCATGGATCTACAGGCATTTGGCATCTTGGTAAGGCTACACAGATTTTCTCAGTGGCACTGCTCAAGTTCTGTTCGCTCAGGGGTTTTACAAATGGAGAACTAAGGCACGTTAAATTTAAAAGCGTACACCAGTTATAGCTGTACAGCTTGAAGTCAAATATCTATTTTTTGTAACACACTTTGCATTTTTCTTCCTGAACCACCTACTTTATTGCAGCGCTCCTAGTGTCAGGTGCTGCCACTGGGAGTGTTCAGCACTTCTACTAAGCACACTCCACAGTATGAAACTGAGTATTAAAAACATTACCTAAACCTCATCTTAAAGAGTAGACCAGCCACAGAAAAGGGCTATTTGGAGGCCAGGGGAACACAGGAAGTTCCTGCAGAGAGTTTTTCATGGCTATATGTTTTTAATGGAAGCAGTGGTTTCAGGCTCAACCTGGCCAAAGAGCCTGCAATAATATTAATAGGCACGGAGGCTGCACCTTCTGACTCGGGGTGTAGCAGCAGAGGGGGGGATTGCAGCCTTGGTGACACTGTACATGTTCCATGCAGATGAAAGAATGGGCTGAAATTCTTCCTTTGGGCAATGGGTGTAGGGCATAAGATGACAAGACGACTTTGATGTTAGACATTGGTACATTGGGAATGATAGGGAAGGAAGGAGAATGGGGGTTGGTATTCACATTGAGGAAGAGAAGGGATTCACTCATCTGCAGAGCTAATGTATGCCTTTAATGGATACACATGTCCATTAGGCCTCATGCTTTCAGTATGTCCAGGAAGTCTGATTATATCGAAGTACAGATAACACAGGGCTTGTGAAGTATCAAGACCTATGAACCCTCAGCAACCTGGCCTGGGGTTCCAGTGCATAGCACAATTAGGACATCAAGTAAGTTAAGAACTCTAGACAACTTTCAAAGAAACAAGACATTTAATTAAATTCAAATGGTTCAGTTTATCACCAGGAACGAAGGGTTTGTGTGTCCCTGTAAACAACTCAGAAAGTGAGGGAACACTATGACTACCTACTTTCAGTGCTGAGTCCCCCAACATAACCTGTCTGCCAAATCTTTAATTCCCCCTCGTCCCTCCTTTCCCTTTAACTCACTCAGAACAATCAGCACAGACAAAGTCACCCTTCTTTTTAAAAACTTACAATGAAAAGCAAGGGACAACTCTTAACTACGAGAGGTGCTTTCTCTCTTTGCAATATCGTAAGTGCACTCCAGTTTGAACTACTCCAAACATGAAGGAGCAACCTTTGGAAGCCACTTGAGTTTACGTGGCTGTGAACCTATGTAATGCACCATTATACATTTCACATATTTTTCACATTTAATACATTTACTACTACATAGAGCTTCCCCCTTCCAGAAAACAGCTCCTTTACCTTGCCATGATATGTTATGGCTTGTCTTACATGTAGCCCTGTGGCATCACCCCGACTTACGTTATTTTTAAAAAGTGGCAATGACTTTAAAGAAATGCAAAAGCACAATAGCATCACCAACGATAACAGGGATAGGAGGTTGCCCTGCATTGCCTCTTGTCCAAAACAAGCAATAAATAAGGAACAGCGGAAGTTCAGTCCTGTATTTCTCAAGCTCAGATCAAAACAAGCCCGGAGGTACTAGAATTTCTCTGGTAGTTACATTGCAACTTCCTCCTCCACCATAACAAGAGGAGCAGAAGAGCCCTCTGACACACTCTGCCTTCAGAAAGCCATCCCAAGGGAGTTAGAATTGCTGGTAAATAACCACATTCTCAGACAACACTGTTCTTGGTTTAATCTGGGGGGAGGAAGAAAAAGCAAATAACAAAACTTACATAAGCAACAATAAATCAACTCCATCTCAGCCAAGTTGAAGATGAGACCAACCTGGTGGTAAATCAAGATTTCCAAAAACTGCACTCTTAATGCTTAAAATTTTAAAGCGGAATCAACATTCTACTGCCAACAGAACATTTTCTATTTCTCAATTCTGTCAAAACTGCCTTTCAAAAATATTTTGCAATAATAAGACAACAGTTCTTATCCTTTAGACAGTCACCCCCTCACACACACTCTTTGGGAAATACGAAAACTTAAATACAAAAACTGCAAACATGGACAATACCTGCTCTTAGTTTCTCTTCCATTAACAGCTGTGCCTAAAGTTTAAGACTTATCTGAGCTGAAGCATCTATTACTTAAAGCCCAGTAAACATTACCACAGCAATAACAAAAAACTGCCTTCTTATTGCAAAGATCACATTTCAGTATTTTCCGATCCAATTCCAAAGTACTTGGGAACACTGCATTAACAGCCTAGTTCAACTCCAAACAGAAAACTTTCTGTAATAAATACAAAAGTAGAAATAATTTTCGCTAAACACTGGTTCTAGGTACTAAAATGAAGAGGCTAATTTTCAGAAACTACATGTTACCTGAAAAGTTGTTTGGGTTTTTTTGTTTGGTTTTGGTTTTTTTTTTTAAAAAAAAGAACAAAAAGAGAAAAAAAAAGAAAAAATAATGACTAAAACATCAAATTACAGTCCTGGTCGAATGATAGCGATTCTATTTTCTTTCCCCTCCCCTCTGTCTTCAGATGCGTAGATATTGTTACATTCACTATTACAACCAATTACAGATCATACAACTATGTTGCCTCTGAGCCAAGAATAAATCAATTCTCCACATATTTTTCAGTTTTCCTATCCTGCTGCCCAGAGTAATTCGCATTTAATTTGTCAGAACTTTAGAGATGACAGAGCACCACAGATCTCTTGCATATATTTGTGTAAAGCAAAACTGCAGAGCGAATGTAAGGTTTGTTTATTCCTTTAAACTGTAACTATCAATGCATATCATCTATACTGAATAGCATCATTTTACAGTTCCCATGTAGCATTTTGGGGCACTGAGTTACTTTATAGGCATTGATGTAGATGAAAATGGCGTCTGGGAAAAAAAAGGGGAGATAAAACATTTTGGGTGACAGCAGTAACTAATTAAAAATTTAAATAGTACAAAGTCTGTTTTTATAAAGAATTCTAATAAGTGAGTTAATAATATATGTCAATAACAGTAAATGTAATCTTCTTCCTAATTAAAAAAAATATTACTATTTTACTTCTAATTTACTTTAAATACGTGCATCTGGTATAATCTTCTAGTGTAAGTGAAAGCTTTGGAAGATTTTTGTTGTTCCTATAAATTCTTAGTTTCAGCCTGAACTCATGACACTGAAGTGGAAAACGTTGAGCCCTTTACATTTAAACACAGAAGTGACGCTGAGGAGTCATCTGCTCTGACTTAACACAATGCAGGACAGCTTCACTGTCGTTCTCACACACTGAATCCAATGACACTACTTCAACTCAAACAGGTCTTTCACAAACTTACCCAGTTTTAATCTAAAGGCTTGAACAATGTAGAATCTGTTATGTTATTTTGCGCTTATAATCCTGGATTTTTGTAACTATTTTACAAAGGGGATTCTGTTATACAGTAGTACTTCATCCCAAAGGATACCAAAGGCATTTTACTAACCCAATGAAGGCTCCAGGGAGACCTTATAGTGGCCTTCCAGTACCTGAAGAGTGCCTACATGAGAGATGGGGAGGGACCTTTGTCAGGGAGTATAGCAATAGGACAAGGGGTAATGGTTTTAAACTAAAAGTGGGGAGGTTTAGATTAGATATCAGGCAGAAATTCTTTCCTGTGAGGGTGGTGAGGCACTGGAACAGGTTGCCCAGGGAAGTTATGGATGCCCCATCCCTGGAAGTGCTCAAGCCAGGCTGGATGGGGCTTTGAGCAACCTGGTCTGGTGGGAGGTGCCCTTGCCCATGGCCATGAGGTTGGAACTCCATGATCTTTGAGGTCCCTTCCAACCCAAATCATTTGTCTTAGAGCAAAATAAACTGGGATAATTTAAAGAATATGGTAACAGATATCTTTCTCCATCCTGGATGAAGCCTGGATACCTTCAGGCTACAAAGGGCACTGGAACTCAGTTCCACCAACAGTGTCTTCCTTTTTCTCCCCTCAGGCCACAAAAAAACCCAAATCACCCTGGTGGAAGAAGCCTTAAGTGCTGTACAATGCAAGGAATAACATGCTTCTTTGCTGTTTTTTCCAGCAGAAAGGCAACAAAGTCCATACATTTACACTGACCTATTGAAAACATTTACCAAAACCTTCAGCTTCTAATTGAGAAAAATACATACCCCTATAATACTCAAGCCTTTCAGGTAGTCCTGGCGAGGTTGGGCTTGTGGCACACAGCCTGCTAGAACCACTTTCTTCTTCCCTTCTTGGGCTTTCCTAAAGAAGGACAGATAGACAGTGTGTTAATAGAATCAGAACTGATCATTTTCAACTTTAAGACTGTCATATTGTGCCCGTGACACAGGAAAGAAACCACAATGAAAGTGTTCCCAAATCAGAAGCAGCTTGTACACATCTGAACCTCAGAGATCAAACCAACCAACACCCCAAAAGAACCTTGTGTGAAACTCTCAGGCTCAGATCAAGGTATCTACACAGACCATTACCACAGCACACCTTGGGCGAAAGTACAACCTTGAAACCCCTGGTCAGGTTGAGTTCACCCTTTATTTTGCCACAATGATAACAGAGAAATGGGTCAAGAAAATGGGACGGTTCAATTCACAAAAAGTTACACAGAACCCAAAGGACAGTCTGGCTCAGAACATAAGCGTTTATGTAGTCAGAAATTACTAGTTACATCAGTCTTCTGATGTTTACTTTAATATGTTTATTTACTTTCAAGAGTTCATTTAGTTAAAAATGTTTAAGTAAATGTTTACTTAAAATTATATTGAGCATTTTCAAGCTCTAACTGCTTGCCTTTTGCAGAGAAACATTTGTCTGGATATTAATTTACATAAATCCTTAGCTTTGATGCTACCTTAACACCAAGTAGGAAACCAAAGCACTAAGATTAAATGGTTAATGCTGCTCATTTTGTCAGTAATACTTTCATTCACTTTGAATCCAACACTGAGTATCAAGCCATCACTGAATCTTGAAACTACAGGAAGCCCTGAACAAAACTATCAGGGGCACACAAAACAGCACGAGGCAAAACCTGCTTACGTTCATTAAACTTTGAAGATCATCCATTAATGCGTTAACCCAACACGACTACTGCATTATAATGTGCAAAACAGTAAAGAAGAGAAGCACTGAATAATTTTAGCAGATTTGATAGGTCTGGCATATCATGGGTTGCTCTAAGAACTATCTTTCACAGTTTCAGGCTGTATCACAACCTCCTGGCAGAGTTCTGTCAAACGGGAACCTTGTAAGTCCCTATTTTCTCCAGCAATATATGGAATTCATGAAGTGTTTACTGTTAACGTTGGAACAGGCTAAGACATGTAATATTTTTCAGAACAGCGATCTTATCCAAAACACACAATTGCTTAGACAATTTTATACTCCTTTATTTATACTTGAGCTGTCTCCAAGCGGAACGCACAACAAAAAGTGAGATGCTCAACAAGCACAACAAGGATGATACATTGAATATCTGGAGATCTCCAGCAAATGCAAATTTAAAGACAAAAAAAACCAAACCACCACAAAACCAACAGACTGGTACTACACAAAGTTCCACTAGTCTCAATTTTCACTTCATACTCCTACTAGGAGCAAGTTTATTTACAAATTATAGCTCAAATGAAACCTCACAAGAACACACAAATTGTAACATTAAAAAAGATCACAGGCCATCTTGCCAAATACCTTTTGTTGGCTGTTACAGTAAAAATGAGATATTTCAAAGCCCAAGTTATGTATCCTATACACAGACAAGCGTGAAGCAACAGGAAAACGTATTATACCTATTACTTCATATCTGATATGAATGCAGCAAATCTCTACAAAACATTCAATTTTGGTTTAGTAGGACTTCCAGGAAATCTTCAGAACCTCACTGGTCCTCTACTTGCATGCCAAGGTGTGTAATATAAATGCAAACCCTTTCATCTCTTCCTTTGTAATATTTCTGTGGATAAAGAACTATGATGAAATGCTAATTTATTTCATTTCTTAGGCACAGAACCCCACAACTTCTTTTCAGTCAGTGGTAAATATTTAAGGACTTTGCAAAACTTCAGTAGAGGTCACCTACTCCTACATATCCAAGTTCTTTAAAAAAAAAAATAAAAATAAAAAAAATCTACTTCAGGCATTACCTAAAAATGTCACATAGCACCATGTGACACTCCACTAACTCAAAGGATAAAAATGACTACTAATATAGTCTAACAGACTCAACCTAATGCCTGGAGGCAAGACAGTAAGACCTGTCTCCAGCAAACAAAGCACACATCCCCAGGCAACTCGGCAGCTGGTATAATCTGCTGCTACCAACAGCCATCTCCACCTACTTGAAAACCTCCAAGCACTACAGAAAGAAAAAGCTTTTATTCGAGACATTTTATCCAAGGGAAAAAAAAAATAAAAAATAAACAAAGTTTCCCTCGACACATTAAATGGCATTTTAATGTTATTTCACAGCTTTAACATTTTGCCATGTCTTCTGGGACTATAACTGGAGCTAGGGGGAAAAAAGTTCAACTGAATACTCTTCATAATAAGCATCGCCTTCACTCAACTTTTTTAAAGTTACACAGGTCTCTACAGAATAAACAATTTTGTACAATGCAATTTTTTTGCTTTAAAACGCAATTAAGTGGAAACATCAGGACTAAATTTTCAGACAGTTAATTTTAATTACATCCATTATAACACTGCACAGTCCACGAAACCCACCATAAATGAAGGAAATTATGAAAAATTTTGCTTCATTTTCAAGAAACCACTTCTCAAAATATGCATTCCAGTACTATATTGTCACCTCCTTTTAATATTATTTAATATGAGCCCTCCTCATATTAACAAAAGCCTACAAAAATTACTGTACAGAAACCTAGTAAGCACAGCAACTGTATTAGAAAAGCCTTTATCCTTCAAAAACATGAGTAGTAGAGAGAATAATACCTCATGGAATCTAACGGTGGCACCAATAAATGCATCTGCCTTTTTAGATGCCTTTTATATTTTTCAATTGCATGAACCTTACCTTGAAATTTCAATTTAATTGACTCAGGAAACATTGGCTAGAAATACAGTCTTTTCTAAAAAACTACTTACAAGATACACATCTGAAAAGAAATTTAATTAGAGCAATTCTCTTTTAAAGAAAGGAATTATTCAACCTGCTTCCTAAGTAATGGGTGGGGAACAAAAAAACAAGTGAGAAACAACAGGGGCATGAAAAAGTGCTGTATATGGTAGAAAACTCATACAAGATTTGTAGTGAGATCTTAGATTATATTCCATTGCATGGACACGGCCATTGCAACTATAATTGTACTATCAAACTTAATCAAACACATTCAATCTATTCTCTTACAAAGGAAATTTGAAGACTTAACTAAAATGGGTAGAAACTTCTGCCCTACTTATGTGCACTTGTATTTTTTAGGAACCTGCCCAAACAGGAATACCCCGCTCACGTTTTTATCAAACTGGTGTTGTGTGGTTCCTCTACTTATTCTGAGCTCCAAGAAAATCTGGTTATTAAAGAAATGCCCTCCAAAAAAAGCGCCCCCCATACAGCAGCACTGCTGGGTACCATGGCAGCTGGTGCAGGAAGCTGTCCCACTTCTTTGGGACTTGCACAGCTACACAGGTGAAATCACTGCCAAAAAAAAAAAACGTTAGGGATCACTCCTTGAAGTTCGAATCTAAGGAAAGCAATAATTTTTTTTTAAAAAGGATGAAAAAGGAAAAGCAGTAAAGACAGGCTAAGTTCAATGGAAGACTGTCTGTGACATTGAAAGTAACTGACCTCACTCTTTGCTGAAGAGAGACGAGAATTATCATCGTATAATCATCACATTGATTATCATCACTGCTTGCCTGCTTCCTTCCCTTTCCATAAGCAGAGCTGCCCACTGGACTTTGTTACGAGCTGCGAACACCTAAGCACACGACTCTCAGTTTCCAGAGACCCACCATCACTACTCACCAGGACATCCTAGTTGCACAGGAAAGCACGGCAGGCATCTGAAACTAAAAGCGGTCTGTTCTGCACGGAGCAAAGCTGGCAAACTGCAGACTGGTCAGCATGAAACATGTGCTTTGTAAACCATTGCACTAGTACCACATATGCAAAATCTATTATTTTTTTTTCTTCCAAAATCCATAATGAAAAAGTGTTTAAGCAATGAGCAGAAGACTGCCTAGAGTAGAAGGACAACTAAGTAATAGTCAAACACAAGAAGAGAAGCAAGAGAGGAATTTTCAGCAAAATCAATAAACTTGGGGGAAAGTGCTTTACGTTGAGCTTGTTAAGCTTTGCGCTAATAGTAGTTGGGAAATGTTCATAAAATAATAAAAGGAACTATTTCTAATGCTGAAGTACAACATTTGTTACCTGAAATGAGCGCAGAACCATTTCATCCTGAATCCTCCTAGACAGACGACAACCTTATTTCTCAAGTAAGGTCATGTCAAACTTACATGACAAACTAACATGACAAACTCACTTTCAATTAAGTTTGTGCATCAATGAGCTATTTCTACCAAACACAGCACTCCTCTCCCTGTTATTGTACCAGTACAAAGCTAGAAATGTCCACTGTAATGTCTGAAGTGAAATGGAATTCTGCAGTGCACCCACATGTGATCTACTCTGGCCACTCTCACAGACTTCTACAAAATCCACAACATCCTTGATCAGGTATTTTAGAAAGGTGTGAAGCCATAAATCTACAGGAGGCTTGTGCCTAGAAATGTCCTAAGTAATGTTATTATACATGAAAACATTTTGCTGTGGAAGCTCTGGCTGAATACAGTATGAGCTGGGTATATGATGAGATGAGGCTGCCAAAGGTTATAAAAAACTAAAACGGGGGGGATACAACTTCCCGAGCTGTAGAAATGATGCTGTGATATCTCTGGGGAAAAAGAAATGTTATTTGTCTACAGATTCAAATGTGTGAAAGATCTTCCAAGTGTCTCATCTGCTGAACTAATCAGTACGAAGCCACAAGTTTTTAAAGAGAGTGCAACATCTTTGGAATGAAAAGATGGTGCCTGTATAGCATCTGGAATACATTCCTGAAAATCTATAAAATCACACAGCTATTTTCTGTTTGAAAAATTACAAACTGTAACTTAAACTGTGGCTTTACAGGCTTTGAGCCAATCTAATGCCTCATTACTACCCAAAGGCTTGCTTCCCACTCTCCCTGTCTGCTAATGCCGCTCCTACCTTCCTCCAACTCCAACCCCTTCTCTTTCACATTTCTGGCCATCTGGTATCACTCCTCCTCTGCTCCAAGCTCTGCAGCTCACTGCACCCTTCCAGGGCTCCATTTCACTCTCTGGTCCAGGAGAAGCCTATTGAGCTGAATTTGGGGGTTTCTTAACCAATTTATTCCATTAAGTTAGCTCCCGGGAGTAGGGCAGCAATAGAGCCAAAATAATGGTCAAGGGAAAGCTGTTGAGAAGGAAACACAGGAGAGAAAAATGAAAAAAAAAAAAAAAAAAAAAAAAAAAAAAAAAAAAGGAGGGAAAAAAAAAGGAGGGGAAAAAAAAAGGAGGACATGGGAACTCCTCAGTTCATCTGTGGTGAGCTTGACAAGTCTTGTGAAACCTTTGAGACAGGTTGCAATATGTTGAGCATCTCAGGTAAATGAAAAGCAAGACGGATGCGAGAAACTCATATACACATTGAATTTTCAGAATTGGGGCAGACCCAAAGGCAAAGGCATCCAGAAAACCTGAGGAAAACTTGTCAGCATAATAAATTAGATTAGCATTAAAATTACCTTAGCAGAACTGCTTGAGTCTGCTTAGGTCTGTCAGCTTCCTTTCCCGATTCTACAGCTCCCACAGAATTACCAGGTTTTCCTTGCAAGGCACGGGAAGTTCATTTGAACACGCTGATGCTAATTATTAGTTTGCTCAATTGTTCTTTGAGGACCAGTCTCCAGCAAAGCAGCCCTCCAGTTACTACGCTGCACCCTCTGAACCTGTCTCCTTTGGCAAAAACCATCCAGTAACATGTAAAGACTCCAGGGAAAAAAGATAAGTTGTACGTTCTCCTCCTGACAAAAGCAAGCATATCTTTTCTGAAAATACTTGAAGACGACACACATGCTTGCCCCATTAGAATCAAAAATAATGTTGTAAAGATGTGCTCCAAGCAAATCTAAATAAAATAAAAGCATAAAAACGTTCTCCTCCAACAGAGCTTTTTATAGGAGGTGAAACATCAGCTCAGAGAATAACCCCAAGACTTGCATGCTTACATATCAGATTATTCCCTAAGCTTCTGCAGAGGACATACCCGGGAAAGAAAAAGCATATTCTATCTACATTTGCATATTTGCAGTATCTGCGTGAACAGGCGTTTACACTTCTCATGTCTGTCCTCCTCTTAGAAAATATACTCTTCAAAGCACTAGCCAGACTTCTGCTTTACACAAGTTCAACGGATCCATCAGCCTTTCATGTCAGACACTTGCATCCCACACTCCAGCCCGATGTGTTAGCAGCTGCTTCCAAATTCCAGGGAGTTTTCCCAACACGGTTTATCGCATTAGCTCTAATGCCTTGCTTTCAATGAAAACTTGTTTTCATTCAGCTACTTGGCATGCAAATCACAGAATCACAGAATCACCTAGGTTGGAAGGGACCTTTTAAGATCATCTAGTCTAACCAACGGGGGGAAAAAAAAATTTAAAAAAAATCCAAAAAACCCAACAACCATAAACAACACACCACACCATCCAACACTAAGCCATATCCCTGAGCACCATGTCAACTTCTCTCTTGAATACCTCCAGGGATGGTGCCTCAACCACCTCCCTGGGCAGCCCATTCCAATACCTGATAACCCTTTCAGTAAAGAAATATTTCCTAATATCCAACCTGAACTTCCCCTGGCGCAACTTGAAGCCATTACCCCTTGTCCTATCAAATGAAGTAACTGCAGGTTTGTCTGCAAAAGGCAATCTCATTTTAAACTCTAGACCAAGTCAGATTTGTGCCTGAGTTTTAACTTATATTTCCTGTAAACGTAACTTTACAGGCAGCAATTAAAGATGCCACAGTTACTCTTGGGCAGTCATTACTCAGTACTTTAGCTGTGACAATGGCCTTCTCCTCCTGCAAAGGCTTTCAAAGTAACAGTATAAAGATTTTATCAAGTTGAGAAATCGGACCAGGATGTATTCAGAAAGAGGATGGGATGAAGAAACAAATCCTAGATCTCACTTTGGCCCTGGCTGGTAAGTTTTGTAGGCTGAATTGACCAACATCAGTGGGGAAATTACTTCCCTCAGAACACACCTCTACCTGATGGCCTTTGGGCAGACTAGACAAGAACGGTTACAGGCCAGCTGCTGTTCCTCCAGACAATTAAGAAAATAAAATTTTATAATCAATATACTGTAACTTTCAAGCAAATCTGCAAAACCCATTAATTGAAAGTGACCAGCCTTACAACTTAAGGCTTACCCAGCCTTGTCCTTGTCATACAATAGAAAATACTAGAAAAATCAGTATGAAACTCCAAACCAGGAGTTTTGCCCTGTTCCAGAGACTACATTCTTAACAAGGACATAAACTCCTGATCAGACACCACAGCTTTTGGGCTACCGTTATTTAAATTAAAACCTTTCTACCCAAATGCTAAGCACTCTTGAGAAAACTTTTCCCACAACTCCCTTCCAGACCTGCTTGTTGATCTGTGGTTTGAATTTTTTAAGCAGGAACAGCAGCAGGACTTTGAGGGTTCTATTTTTGGCCCTAATCTAGCTTGGATCAAACTTTTCTAGTTTACTTGGAGTGGATAGACTAGTGCCTTAAGAAGGAATCAAGTTTAGGAAATTTAATCTAGAAAGCTCCTGTGATTTAGGCGCTAGCTGGAAAATTTATTCCTATTGTATCACTTTTTTTTCTCCTCTCCTTCCTTCACGGTACAACTCCCCCCCACACACCCCAAACTATCAAGGGACTCTCCCTGAGCACTGGATGGACTACACTCCATATGGGTAGTTCCCCCTCTACTCTGTGCTCGTGAGACCCCACCTGGAGTACTGTGTCCAGCTCTGGAGTCCTCAACAGAGAAAGGACATAGAACTGTTGGAATGGGTCCAATGGAGGGCCACAAAGATGATTAGAAGGATGGAACACCTCTCCTGTGAGGACAGGCTGAGAGAGCTGGGGCTGTCCAGCCTGGAAAATGGAAGGCACTG
>VZRU01000056.1:0-51952 GCA_013398155.1 Pedionomus torquatus | reverse complement strand
TCCCTTCCAACTCTAAACATTCTATGATTCTATGATTATTTCTAGGAATAGCAGGTAAATTATACAAGATGAAAAAAAAAAAATTATTATCTCTCTAGTCAAGAAACAATCCTCCAAAGAGCAATTCTGAGCAGAAGGATAACTAAGGTGCTTCATCTCACTCTGCAGAAGAATTTCTCTCCACCCGGTATAAAGCAACCAAGGAAAAGAGTTTCCTGAGCATCAAGTCAGATTTTATGGACACTCCTCCACTGGCAGCATCAGTGATATAAATGCACAGAAAAGCATATAGATTTTGCTGCATCCCTCTCTGCTAGTGACAGTGCTTGTCCTCAGACTGTTAAAGTGCCTGGGACCCAGCAATCTGCAGGGTTGGTATCAGACCAGGCACCAACACACCCACTCACCAGTTCAAACCAACCTCCAGTCAAGCGAACAGCACAGTCTGCCAGAGCTTGTTCGACACCATCAAGCCTTCACAAGCTGACACAAATACTTTATGCACAGATGACATAGATGGTTAGTAGAAGATATTTGGTAAAACACTGAGAAATACTTTATTTCATGATTTTTTCACAGCTGTGTAAGCTCCTACCATTCTTCCTCAGATAAAATCATAGTGTATTTCCCTTTGCTGCTCTGCAAACTTCAAGTTTTACAAGTTTTTACGTTATTGGTCTGATGCACTTCTATGTTCCTGAGCTCCTTCACTCTTTTCTTACAAGGAAACAAAAAATATCACTTCTGACTGAAATGTTTCTAGGGGATCTTGATACAAACATGTTGACAACTACTAAAAGTAAACATACTCCTTCCTTCACACAAAATATTCACAACTCTTTAGATTCTTACCTACTCACTGAAGTTAAATTACTTGAGACTACAAATAGGCAAACACCTAATTACTGTCTTAGATAAGGCTGTCTTCCTCCAGAAGGCCCTTCATTACTGATTCTCCATTCAAAAATCTTTAACATCAGTAAAATTTGCAGAAAGCCCCATCTCCTTCCTTCAAGGCAAACACTGAACACCAAATCCCTACGAACGCACTCTTAGACACACCGGACTAGAGGATGTTTCCATCTGTGACCAATGCAGATCCGCAATTGAGTTCAGCACGTTGATTTGTCTCCTGGTACTACCTGCAAATTTAAGTGGATCACAAAAAGAGTAGCTGAGAAGACACAGTTGTCTGTAGTCAATATTTAGCTTAATTGAGTTGTGGGACTGAAGAAAGGAGAAATTATTAATTCTTTTTCTATTACTCCTACTTTAAACTACATACATAAGCTCACAGCGTGTACCAGCAAACTTCAGCCATGCCCAGCACTGGCAGCCTTTTCTTACCCCCTCCTTTCACTTCTGATCTTTAGCTCTCTGCTGACAGCACAAGTAAGTTCAATTCTGGAGTTCTTTGAGGCACAGAGTACCAGATATATCGAAGTTTTGCCCACTCAGCCTTGCAAAAGCAGAGGCTGCTGGTAACCACCCTGCCAGGAAAGCACTGCAGGTGGCAAAAACTGGAATTACCTTTCAAGAAAGAATTACCAGTTTCTCTGCATGTCCTTGAAGCTTTACATCCTTCAGTATGTACATGACAGGTTGCAGCAAGGTTCCAAAAAAAGTCTTTCACTATCTTTCCACATCTCCAGTTTCATGCTAGCCTTTCTTCAGCAAAGTTCTATGAAACCCCAATGCTGAGAGAGTTTTCAGAAAAAAGCAGAAATAGCTCCAAACCTACAACAGCAATTTGGTCCTTTATCTTCTACCACTACTTTCCTCCTTCAAACGCAAGCATTAATGCGTTCTTTCTACTACTTTGAAAGAGCAAGGCTTCATTCTCCCACTTCAAATTTGAGAATTTAATCCTATTCTGAATATAGATGGACTGTTTAATCAGGCACTTGTCTCCAAACCAGCAGAAGAAAACCTACTGTAAATTCACTTGGAAAAGGATATTAACATTCTGACAGATTAAAGAAATGGAAATCAAAATCATCAAAGTGAACTTTTATGAAACTCACTTGACTCTTGCTCTATTTCTCTGTTCTTTTGATACATATTCCCATACGAATTACAATATTCTATTGTAGTAATTGTGGCATATCTCTCCTTTATGTTTCGTTAACTGACCATTTATTCTACTTTACCTTCCCAGTCTTCCCACTTGAGTTCTATTCATCTCTTTAAACATAAAAGAAGTTCGGTTTAAGCCATACTATTGCTCTAATTAATTTGTGAAATCCTACACTGCCTCTCAGGTTGAAAGTCCAAGCAGGCTTCAAATTGCATGCATCCATAGCCAGTGGTTGTAATATAAAACTTTGCTGATACCATGGCTAAAAAAAAATGAAATTAGTGTCGAATGAAAATTAAATAATCTGATTCTTTTCCCCGGAGATGTAGTGTGCTTCTTAGTAACAGGCTACCTAGAAAATTAGAAAAGGATCCTCAAGAGAGGTTGCTGTTCTGGAAGTATTATGAGTACTTTTCTTTTTTGTTTATTTTTCAGTAAATATAACACATTAGGCAGCTTTTCCCACCAGGTTAGGAAGGTGAAGATCCAAAAAAAGCACGTACAGAATTTACATGGACTAAACACACAGAGCAGTATCTGGTACCAACAATATTGTTCTACTGAATCATCAGAACACCACCCCTGAAGGTTTGACATGGGACTTTCTGATTAAAAATACCAACACCCCCCTGCACCCCCTCCAAAAAAAAACAACCCAGAGGATAACAAAGATGCTAAGAACTAATTCATTTTGTCTTGGACAGCATCAGGGCAGCTGAGGAAGAAAAACCACAGACCTGAAAGGCAGCCAAAATTCTGACCATCAAGGCTTTTTGTTACTCAAAACCAGGTAGCTATGACTACTACATGAAAGAAGAAAAAAAACACCACAAAAATCTTCTTTAGAGCCACTAAATATAGTTTTCATCATATGTGCACAGAGGACTGTCAGAAGCTATCCAACTAAGAAAAGGGAATAGAACTTAATGAAGTAGTTTTTGAAGAGAGTAAGCTGCGTGTGCTTTTTCCTTCACGGACACACTATGCGAGCAACCACACCGTGCCTAATTTCTGTCAGAAATCCTGTAACAGATAAAGACTATAGCATGGTGCGATGAAACAGAAACAAGAAACTAAGAGCAGAGCAGAAATTCAGCCTGAGTAAGAGGAGACTGAGGGGAGACCTTATCGCTCTCTACAACTACCTGAAAGGAGGCTGTAGAGAGGCAGGGGTTGGTCTCTTCTCCCAAGTTACAGATGACAAGACAAGGGGTAATGGGTTCAAGTTGTGCCAGGGGAAGTTCAGGTTAGAGATTAGGAAATATTTCTTTATTGAAAGGGTTATCAGGTATTGGAATGGGCTGCCCAGGGAGGTGGTTGAGGCACCATCCCTGGAGGTATTCAAGAGAGAAGTTGACTTGGTGCTCAAGGATATGGCTTAGTGTTGGGTGGTGAGTTGGGTGTGGTGGGTGGTTGTTTTGTTGTTGTGTGTGGTTTTTGTTGGTTTTGAGTTTTGGTTTTTTTTTTTTCCGATTGGTTGGACTAGATGAGTTTAAGTGGTCCCTTCCAACCTAGGTGATTCTGTGAAATAAAAAGGAGGGTTAGCTTCTAAATGCTGGAACCTTTGCTCTGCCAGTGCTGCACTGTATCACATTTTTATTAACCTTTTACTCTTTTTTCCCCCCTTTTAATTCATTAAATGTCCAGTAAATCCCCATAAACTCTTCTTAATCTAAAGAGATGAGAACTGTTTTATTTAATTCCTGTTCATGATCATAGTAGGTAAATATCAACAGAAGTAACAAACTATGCAGTATGCTGTCTCTTACCCTCTCTGTTGAACCCCGTTTTTATATAATCAGGGAAATATAGGTTAGAAAGGACTTCTAGAGGTCATCTAGACTAACCTCCTGTTCACAAGTGAACTACTGACAACACTGTTACCCAGCCAAGGCCAAAAAACTTGCTGTCACTTGTTATGTTTTCTGGTCACATCAAGAAGACCTCGGTTCCATAATCTTTGCAGTTGGCTTTCAAGTTAATTACAGTCTACTATTAGATTATTCTAGCCTCCCGTGTCGGAGTCATGACAGCCTGACTATTTTAGTAGTCCTCCAATGGACCACCTCCACTCTCCTCACATCTCTCAACTGCCTCCACTACACCCAAAACCACAGTCATCCAGGTGAAGCCCCACCAAGTCAAGACTCTCCATCTCTCGGTCACATCTATCCCATTCACAACAGAACGACTCTTGAGAATTGGCTCACGCTTCATGATCCTCACCATAGATCTTGCATTCTTTGCAACAGGCTACTTGACCAACAGCCTTATCTCAAGAGATTAAGAAGTGATGTTAACTAACTCTTTGTTAATATCTTTGATCTATCATTGTTTTATACAATACCGAGAAGAATGGTAGAAATCCAAACAATTGCCAGAAGACATTTTGATATACACATTTGCTGGACACAAATAAGTCTGGTTGCTGTATTCACAGAAAGTCTTACTACTTCTGCACTCATACAAATTCATCACAGTTCCTCAAAGCAAAGGAATCCTACACTGCTTTAACTCGATGTTTTAGAGGGGCCTTGCACCACACCCCATGATACAAACTGAAGAGCTATTACTATCTTATTTCCTTGAGAGAGTGAAGCCTTGAATCTGTGGTTACATGTACAGATTCAGAAGTGCATGACAATTAGTAAAGAACCTAAACTGAGGCTGCTCTTCTTACTAAACAAGCAGTAGTTTTGTCTTTTTCTTCTCAGGCATTTTTAATCACGTTATCAAAAACCAAACAAAAATTGAATCCCCAGGTGACATGTATGATAACTGCACTTTGCTTTTGCCTGTACAGTGCTGGAAAAATTCTCCACTCAGTTGTCATCACTGACACTTAAGCACGGGAAGGGAGAAGATGCTATTAGAAAGCAGGAAGCTCAGAAAGCCCATCAAGCAGGGGAAGATGGCTTTAGTGCACCCCCACTGTGAAGTGGGACTCATCAGAGAGGCTACATCTGCTCAGGTCACTAAAAATTTATGCAGGGCACTTGCTTCCACCATTCTGGTTTAGGCCTTTTTATGCATGCGGTTGGGAAAACAGGTTTTGGGGGAGGAAGGAGAGGGAAGGGGGAAGGGGGAAGAGAGAGAAAGAGAAAGACAAGTCCTACAAGTAGGTCTAAGAAATTAATACCAGTTAAGTCATCTAAATCTAGTTCAAAAATGTATTATTTAACAATCTAAAAATTGTAAGTTCTATCAGAGCTGAAGGAATAATTTCTCTAAGCATATTAGCTCGCTGAAGAATGTCTCCTAAAATAACCAGGACATCATTCTAGTACTTTTTGCAATAGATAATACTCTACAAATTTAATACACTGCCAGGCATTTCATAGGGATAATAAGAAATGCATGGCCTCATAGAAGTTTTAGGTCACAAGCGCATCTTGTCAGACAAAGCGCATCAGGTCAGAAAAAATTAAAGGATTCAAGCAACAAACATTAGCTTTTATGTCTAACACTGAATCAAGTGTGGCTTGAATATAGATATATACACATGATGATAACTACTTTACTCCCAAAGCTCTACTTCCTTTCTTTCTCCTTCCAGATTTGCCATAAACTTTAATTATCACAGACGAATACCGTCCCTTTACCAGTACATACACATAGAAGGATATTTTATTTTTGAAGAATAAGCAGATTCTAAGACTAGTCAGTACTAACTTTGCAGCCTGTAAGTACCAGCATCAACCATCTCAGCACAGCAAACCACACTTTACCAGAATGTCATAGTTTCATCTTCCATCCCAGTCATCAGGGCTGTCAGGATTACAGCATTACAACTCATTACAGTATGCTATTGAGCAGCGGCTTTTTAAAGTTAATAATCTATCATATGAATCAATTTTTAAAGGTTATTTTGCAAGCCCTGTGCAAATTGAACTAGGTGCTTCACAGAAAGTTTCTGTAACAGTTTCTAACCTTTTTTCTCAGCCCTGTTTCTGACGAGTGACCACTCACAGGTCTCTATAGGAAATGGAGGCAGACTCTGGCTGCACATTCCCGGGGCTCCCAAACTTTCTTTGTATGCCAGATTCGCACCTTTATTAATGCTCTAATGAAAAAGGCCCTCAGTGTCAGAACTCTCTCCCTGGACTTCAGACACAGAGTAAATTCTTGCAAAAGCTGTAACATTCAAGTTTCTCTATTGCATAAACAGAAGATGATGGTAATATATGACCAACTTTTAAATATCTCTAAGCAAAATTAACTGCTCCAACAGCATTTCCTATGCAACCACTTCATATTTTTAATTTATTTCTATTTTTAGTACTATACACATCACTGCAGACTTCAAGACACCTCACACCAGGAAACAATACTAAATAATGCAATGCTCTGCATTAAGCCCACTTAATACAGTTCAGAATTCCTCTGACTCTCACTGGAAATTATCATCCCGTTATGAAACTTTGGAAAATAAATCCATCTGCTCCTACCTGGAGTTTCAAAGAAACTCTGTTCTATATTTCTCCAACAAACCAGAATTAGAGAGGATGAGAGAAGTGCTAACTCCACAACTTAGGTCTCTGAAATTTGCTTTAAAAGATTTCTCATAGTTTGCTTCCAAATTTCCATAGTGACTCAAGCACATTTTTCAGACTCTGGTTGCACTAAGCATATAACACGTTTCCTTTGAAATACTACTTCATTAATAAACATCATCATTTTTTCCTATCATAGCCTCCATACAAAGATTCAAAGCGTTAAATAGGTAATTCTTACAGTGATTGAGCCTTTATTCTGAACAGTCTACACGCAGGAAGATCTGCTGTCATCAAGCAAAAGTTTGTTTGTCAACAGGTGCCAGAGGGAAACAGAATTTTTCTTTTAAATAAAGCTCAAATTGGGAAATTGTGCACTGTGCTCCCTGAAGTTCTTTCCAAGTTCGGAGCCCCGTTCATCAGCTTTTCACATCTCTTGCTACTGGGCAACAAACACCAGGTTTTCTCTAGCACTCAAGGTAGCAAAGTGAGTGTTAACCTTATTTAAGATGACACAAACCTCTGTATCTGTAGGATATAGGCCTACCTACATCAGCAGAGGGCAGGTTAAATTCTTCAGTAAGGGACAGTAAGTATGTACTTCAATATGTTATATGCATACTTATTCCAAAATACCTTTTTACTTCTGTTATTCTGTAGTGTAAATTCTGCATCGCTTTAACAAGTGGCTCAATCTGATGGAATTTCTTTTTTAAAGCATCTTAAATTTAACAGTACAAAACACTGAAGAGCAAATATCCTACATTGCTTGCCTGGTTTTAATAATCCTTTTCCATAGAGCTAGTCAGTGCTGCACTTTTTTAGATTAAAGCTCTTACCCTGTTCTGTGCCCTGTTCATGGGTCAAATGAAGGCCAGGTCTACTTCAATGACCTTCAGAAGCCTTGAGAGACTTCACTCTCGATGCACTCTCCTTAAAATGTTGTTGCAGCTACATTCTCCCTCCCTATTCCCATGAGCGTACCAAAAATTGCTCATGCTTTCCGCCTCCGTTCACAATATATATCAATTTACAGAATACCCACTTACTCTATGATTTCTGCCAGTATTTGCCACTTTCTGGAAAAGCTATCAGATGTTATATGCAAGAGCATCTTCCCTCCAATGGGAATTAGGCAGGCTCAGGCAAGACCCTATGTGTAAAGCAAGGTTAGCTTAAAGGGATATTCCACTACTATACTTCTTTTCTGAATTATTTTCCACTATATAGGAACAGTTCTATCTAAAATAATGTTGAAAATACTGCACTTCCACCCTGTTTGAAACGTCTTCACTATCAGAAAACTACAGTGCAAATAATACAGATGCCAAACTAGAAAACACAATAATAGAAAAGAATTATTTGCTGCAGCAAACTTATCTCAAACTGTGCCTCTAACAACTTTTGCTTTACAAAGTAAGCCAGAAGAAAAAGTTGATAAATATTTTACTATTCATGCACTGGCTTTATCAATTTTAAAGCACAAAACCAGAGCACGTGTGGTGTTCACAATGAGTTATAATATTCAATAGGACTGCTCAAGCTCTAAAAGTACATGAATAATTCGAGAGTTTGCACATAACTCTCAAAAGTTATAAATTTTAAAAAGCCAACTCCCTGATTTCACATTGTGTATTCTAAGCTGGGTGCATTTGACCTTGACACCAATATGAGCAACGATACTCTCCATATTTTCAACTTGCTATACAGTTTAACAAATATAATGTATTCCCACTCTATTAGTATTCCACATCTTGATATTAAAGACTTTGCATCACATTTTTCAGATTTATTATTGACCAATACAACCCAAAATGTTTTGATTTTTATGATGATTTTTCTTTCTCTAAGGCTGAACATATTAAAAGGGATGTACTACTTGAAAAGAGACTGTCCAAGATGCCAAAGGTTTCCCTGGATCAGTATCTGCTGTATGCTAATATAAACAGAAGTCATATAGGGTTGATTTAGAGCAATCACTGCCCAGGCCAACTCTAGTTCATATCTATCCAGGCATCCTCTGCCAGAATTGATCCAATTCATACAATGCACACTCCTGTTCCTAATGATACCACAGAAAGGGCCTGGGAGCTGCGTGAAAGCCTGTATTCTCTTTCCTGTTGCTCTTGGACTCCCCAGCTTCACGTCCCCTTCCTTCTATAAATGCAGAACTCCACCTGCCACATGACCATCAGCCAATATCTCAGAAAAGGCATGAAAACCAGACTGGCAGTTCTGTACAAGCCCAAGCAACATTAGATGCTTTTTCCGTGACTATCAACAACAGTTTCCTCAATGGACTACAAATTACGCCCTCCTATCTTTCGCCTAGCCTACAGTTCTCTCTAGGATAAAGAGAGCTTCTGATTAAATCAACAGCCTGAAGCATCATACTCTGTTGTTGTTATTGTCTCTTTTAATATTAACCCAATTTTAGCACTTTCCTGGTCTGACAGTATTTTCTCAGCATTCTAAGATTGGTTAAATTTAACATCCATCAATTATTACTACTGCCTATAGCATTTTTAAAAAATTAGCAGATTTATACACTCTGTGTAAATATATATAAGACATACTAAGGATATACTTAAAATACATAAGGATATACTTAAGATACACNAAATTAGCAGATTTATACACTCTGTGTAAATATATATAAGACATACTAAGGAAAATACATAAGGATATACTTAAGATACATAGTATCTCCTTAATGCCACCTCTAAATTGGTAGGATCTCTCTTTTTGATTCTAATGTACATAGCTTTCCTCTTATTTTAGGGTTCAGCACCAAAGGTATTTCCTTAATAACATTAGCTTCTCTTTGGCAAAAATCAAAATTATGTAACCCTCATTTTATATCATTTTCCACTTCCCCCACCACTACCATTTCCTAGGTTTATCTAAAAAGAAGCTCCATTAGCATCAGCTGATTGGACCTTTATTCCACGTTCCCACACATCTTGATTACAGAACTGTGGACTAGCTAAGGAACTGTTTCCACACAAGTCTCAATGTAGTCTAAATTCTAAATTTTACCTGTTTAGTTCTTTCTGAATGTTAAACACATTATTTGCTGAAATAATCCCATGGAAGAGAATCAGCTTCATAAATCACTAATCCTGACCAAACCAGCAGTTTGAAATGCATTTGTGATTTCGTCTCTACCCAACAGAAGTCTGTTCAAAAATAAATATTATCTCAGTTTGGGTAGAAGAAAGTTTATGGTAAAAATATAGACGCATTTAAACGCTGTATTTGAATTTTAGGAAAAATGCTTTTCAAAGTTCGGAAACCAGATGAACAGTCCAAACAGGTCAGAGGGACAAACACTTGCGTAGGAAGGCACCTTGTTACCCTGAGCTTCCATTTGTCAAGCAAATCTCACTCCAGCAGAAGTTGCCCATCTGTTGCTTATAAAAATAGCCAAACCAGTTTGTTTGCATTCCCAGTAAAAGCTAATCAATGGGGGTTTGGGGGGAAGGGAGGGGAGCAAGATACATCTCTGTTTACAAGCAGCCTTCCTGGAAGAGTGAAGACAAGGATTCCTCGCCACTGAGCGTGGGAGGGAAGGAGGGAGAGCTTCCCGGTTTTACCAACCACCACTGCTGTTTGCTACGATAACGGCAGGAAAATAGAGAGGATCTTAACCAAGTTCAGTAAAAAAGAATGATAGCAAAAGAAGATCGTACCGTCGTATGGTATGAATTTAAGAAATTCTCAAAATCATCACAGAACATGGCTTTACTTGAAGACAGAGGAAAAATCTCTCTTTTCAGGTAGTTGAGGAAGGTACTGTTTTGTCTAAGGTTAAAAAAAAAAGTTTTCTCGGCAAAGCACAAAACTAATGGAATTGCAAACTGATAGTTCAGTTGCTCTTTTCCACCTATTAAACAACTTTTTTGCAAAACAAACAAAGTCTGATTTTTGACTTAAAATTCATGTGCCTGAAAAGCTAACTGGCTAAATATTCCCAGCTACTTCCAATGCAGGTCTAGCAAGAACTGTTTAGAAAACATTGCAAAGAAGCTAAGCATTTCACGAGAAACACAAACACCACTGTATGCTATCAAGAATTTTTAAGCACCACCTGCAGCAACTAGAAGCAGCAGAGCAGCAAAGCTTCTGATTACCTGTTTTTTTAAAAAAATGCACAAACCTTGAAATTATCCCAGCTAAGTAAACCCCAACAGAAAAAGTTCATCTATTTGTTACTTCTGTTATCTCCAACCACAGTTTCAATTAATGATTTAACACACTTGAATGGCTAACGCAACATTTATGACTATATTCTGAAGAACCAGCAGCCTTTCCTAGAGGAGGGCAATCAGCAGCCACCGACTGTCTGAACCTCATTTGTTCATGCTCCTCTCAGAAACCTGGGGTTATTGATGCAGGATTTCAGACACCTTTGCAGACACATTTCTGACAGGGTGAACACATCTCAAGCGGGAGAAGTAAAAGCTGGAAAGCCGGTCCACACAAAACAGAGAAATCTCTCTTGTACATGTGAGCCTCTGGAAAATTTGGCTTTGTTTCTACCAACCCAGTATTTACAATAAATTGAATGTGCTGAATAGGCTAAACGCTTGTGACAGAGATCAGATGATTCTGAACTGTGGTTATGAAGGTCAACATTTGATCTTGAACTCTGCTATTAGAAGACATCCTTATCAAAACAAAAGTTTCTAAGTACCAAAACAACTTCGCTGACGAGCATTGCTCACTAAATAGCAATTAAATTGAGTTCTGAGAAACCTAGTGAAGCCTGAAGCTACCACATTAAAAAACAATTTATGGCGTAGGTAAAGATTTAGTAACAAAAAGTACCAGACACTAGAAATCTTCCTTTTGCAGTATTTATTATTGTGCACATATATTTTCACAAATGTAAACAATTTTAAAAGGGGGTGGCAGGGGAGGGAACTAACTTCATACAAACAAATTACCTAATTTTGAAAAAGCTGTGTATCTGAATAATATTGCAAGACACGCAGCAGAAGTTGAAATAAGATTTTCTAGTTTGCCAGAAAGAGCTTTTAAGCAACCAGCAAACCAGTTGTTTGTTTTATTATTCCGAACACAAGTTTTCAGCATTTGTGTTGTTCTTCCCCAATGCATTAGGGCTGCGCTGGTGTAGAAACCAACATTCCATTGGCTTTAGAACCGAGGCCTCAAAGGTGAAGCTTTCTGGGGCTTCTGATTGATGGGGGTCTCGGCTGAACAAATTCACATAAACCAGGTCAGAATTCCTTACATCATAAAAAGGTGGATCACTCTGTGTTAAATGGTTGGGCGACTTATAATAGTAATACGAAGGGGGCAATCCCATACCTTGGCTGCAGGGCGGGCAGCTTCTGGAATGCTGCTTACCAGCTCAAACTGGAAGGGTTTGCATGTGAAACCCACTGTGAGCTTGGAACCCCTTTATCGGCCCCTTTATAGGCAAACCAGGAATAAACTTAGGATGTGGAGTAGAAGAGCACTTTGTAAAGTCTTAAGTGAAAACAGAACTGCTCTCCCCCAGCGAGGCTCTCAGTGGTACCGTATACATTGGTTAGCCTCTCAGAGAGAAAATTCTGAGATGAACCTCAAGTGGTAAAATAAGTCATGTCAGTAGGTATTTGCATGTTTAGCACGGTCCGATGTTGAGCAAACTATGACCTGATTTATTGTCCTGAGTGTATTAGATAAATATAAGAGACCTTGAACTTGTCTTGTAATAATTAAGGGCACCCACTTTATTTGAATTGTGTTGCTTCTCATGCCTGCTCCTTCCTCTTAAAATAGGGTCTTAAGTACTCATCAACAGCTTCAGAAAGGACTGACAAACAAAATACCCTCTGTGAGCAAACAATACAAATGAAGGCCTCTGTAATCCTGTGTACAGAATCTTATCTACAAGGATATAGCTACCAAATGCCTTCTGTGACAGTGTGTTTTCTACCTTCAACATCCTAAAGCTGGAGGGGGGTGATGGATGAAGACTACAACCATTAAAATACTCCTTTTCCAGCAGCCATGGAGTACATCTAAGTAACACAAAAAACCTTTCACTTAATTTTTCAAGTGCTCCTTTAATGTCCCACACCTATCTGGTTAGTTATTAACCCCTTCTTACAGCAGCACAGATCTAGAGACTGAAGTGGGCTGAAGGGGCAGTAAAAGAAGAATTATTACACCCAAAGTCTTAACTGTGGATCCTTTAATCTACTGAAGTTAACAGTGTTCTTTGTTAACACATACAATCTGTGTTCCAACCTTTTAAACATTACATCCAATTCTACACTGAAGAGAGAAAAAGGGGAAGGAACAAAAAAAAAAAAAAAAAAACAACCAACCAACCAACAACAACAAGAACACCCCCCCCCAACCTAACAAAAAACCCCACCCTATCCTCCACCCAAAGAGGTTGCTGCCCTAAATCAATCAAGGATTACTGACACAAAAACGCAAATCACATCACTGCAGCACATGAAAATATGTGCTGGTATTTGGATGAAGCACTTCGCATTTATACTCAAAGTTACTTTTTATGCTGATTTCGATAAAGATGACGTAACTCTTAAGTAAAAAGTAAAAGTCTACCTAATTTAGTTAATGAAAGCTTAAACTCAGAGGGGACCTCTCATTCAGCTATTCTTCATGAAAAATCCATATTAAAAAATAGACTGTAGCACCTCATGTCACTCATTCCAAGTCGCCTTTTCTCTTTGTTCCCCATTCCCAGCAGTGGAGATTGCATGAACATTTCCAAAGAACGCTTTAAAGACTAGTTGAAGCATTTTTGCTAGAAGTTCATCAATTTTATTGTTTTACTTCTGAATGGCTTTACACAGCTAGAAAACTGATTGAACTTACCCTTGCCCTTAGTGTGCCAGCTACAACGAGGAAGGCACCTTCAGCACTCTGTGTTAGAGATGTCTCCATTTAGACCATGGTTCTCTCTTGTATTTTTCTGAGGTTTTTTGGAAGGGGAAGAGGGCAGCTGAGCAAGTAAACAGTAGAAGAGCCACTAAGAAATGTACAGGAGAGGGTGGGAGGGCAGGCATAGGTGAAAGAAGAAAGGATACATTTCTTGATCATGAACAATTCTGGCCTGCTAAATGGAAGGTCGACCGACATCTCAACGGTCAGTTTGCACCTCCAGCTAGGTACACATGGGTCATCTTCTGTGCACGTGTGCATTTACACACTGCAGTAACAACCAAACTGAAAACACCAGTTCAAAAAGGGATTTGGGCTTCTTAACCATGAGTCTGTCTGAAGCTCTAGCCAATCTGCAATCTACTAAGTGTTATTAGTATTAGTGAGGAAAAAAGTACAATAGTCTTAATTTAAAATTTGTATAACTGATTGCAGTGCAGTTTTGATGCAGTCATCACTGTAGCTACAACCTTCACTAGGGTTAGCCACACATTCAGAGAACACAGATAGATAATACAAAAATCTCTAATCTTGACTTTCTCTGCCCCGTTTGATGGCACAGCATTAGAGAATACAGGCTATGAACTTCTTCTTTTGGAAGAGTTAATAAATTCCAATTTGAACAGTGTGACAGATGGGGAAACTGCAAAGTTAACATAAAATTGCATATTTCAAAGGCTGTTTTCTGGCATGATAATAAAAAAAGATAAGTCTGCTAGAAATCATGCCAGAGGCAAGTGGAAATATAATCAAGTCAGTGCCTGAAAAGCCCACCTTCTGAAGGCTATTTGCTCCGTTCCCAAGCAAGCAGCTGTAATTATCTTCTCAACTACCTACCTACAGCACGCTGTTAAGTTTAATGAATTCCACTGTCTGGAAAAGAGTTAACTGCTGCACCATCAGAGTTAACACATTCCTTGTTAAAAATCAAATGAAGAAAAAAAAAAAAAAAACAAAAAACACTCTTGAAACATCCCTTGACAAGTCACGATATCTGGGAATAACCCGATACCCTTCTGGCTCACTAACAGCCCTACCAGAAGGGTCTACTTCAATATCACTGCGCGTACATGGAAGCCAGCTTGGTAAGCAGACATAGCAGACAGATGTTTGTGCATGTCATGATACGCTAGAGCTGGCTATCCCATTGCACGCTAGAATAATCTCACTTGTTATTTAAAACACGGGTTCAGAATAGTGTTGCTTTGAATTTTATGGACCACCTTTCATCCAAAGATCATAAATCCATTCTTTTGCCCACGAATCATTTTTCTAATCTCATGAAGTGGATATCCTTCTTTATCTCAACTTTAAAACCTCAAAAAGTAAAGACTGGTTTTGTTCAAAGTCACTCAAGCAGTAAAACCAAAACCATGTTCCAAAATCCAGACCATCATCCTGTTGTCAAAATTTAGCTGGCCTTACACGGTGGGAAACAAGAGACAGACTGCCTACAACTTTTTCCAGTTGAGTGGACAAAGCTTTCCCTTTAAGTGTGTTACAACACTGGAGCCATCGGAGCCAAAAAAACACTGCCTGACATAAAATGAACCACAGTCAGACTTTCACTGCCCGAGTGTTGCACAAACCCTCGGCCTCAGAAAGACGACTGGCAAACGTTCAAAGCGATGAGTAAACCAATCTCCTTCAATATGCTGTTTCTGATATGATGTGAGGGACAAATGAAACCCCTTGCGTTTAAGAGGGAGTGAATTTGCTTTTAAATAACTTGGACTTCACTTTACCTGCTCCACATGACTGATTTTACTTTACAAGGTTCTATCAAAGAAACCTTTTAGGAGACAAGCCAGTGTTGGAGAGATTCCCTTTTGCAGAGAAAATATCAAAAATCCATAGGAGAGCAAAGGAGGATTTGTTAATTGTCTGGCTCCAGCCAGCTGGTAAACTCGGATCATCAGGGCCAGCCCTCAAGCTCAACGGGTGTGAGATAGAAAACTCACAACTACTTGAGGAAAAGCTCAAAGAAGTACCCAGAAAACAGACGGGCACCCTCTCCTTCCCAGCTCCATAGGTGCCAACAACTCCATGAAGCTTGTTAACTGTGTTTACGCACCAAAAGAGTTTAGCTGAGCCCAGCCACACTGCTTGTACTCTTCCCAAGGTATTTTAGATAAACTGACTGTGGACTCTCAATAAATTGACCTGAAAGATGCTGATCATGTATCAAATACGCAATCTTCATACAAACACTGCTCCAGTGAAAACTGTAGTTTTACCTGCAGTGTGGATTTAACTTCACTTAAGCATTTTCAGGATGTCAATACCAATGAAAAGGAAGAGTTCTCACAATTACCTCTTTTTCCTCAAAACAATCAGACATTTTTAAACTAGAGTTACAGTTCAGCACCACAGAACCAAGGCATGGGCCTACATTATCAAATTGCTCATTATCTTTGTGTTATCAAGTACTTGTAGTCCAAGTAAAGCACATTTTTCCATATCCACCCCACTGCACTTAAAGGACATTTGATAGATTTTTCCAGCTTAAGTAACACTTAGTAGAGGGTTATAGGGTTTTCTTGAAATAATTTAAGAAAAATTACTGTTTTTTCTCCCAATAGAAGGGTTAGCTGCATACATCTTAAAACTGTAGGATCCTACCCATACTACGCTTTTACAGCGCCGTGGTTTACAAAAGAAAGCGTTACCACAAAACCTTTTTTCCTATTTGACCATACTCTCAGTTTTCATTTTAAGGAAAACTGATGAGTTCAAGCTGTGAGAAACGGCGGTCAGCTAGGATTTATTTCCCCAACAACATCGAGCTGCTTTTAGTGCACTCGAGCTCCTAGTGCAAAACTCCTCATTCTTCAAAACGCGGGGGCTGCAGAGGCCGTGCTGTCAGAGCGGTTATAAAAAGCAAGGCTACTGAGCTTTCAAGGGGTTACAGTAGGTACTGGAAGCCGCCCAGCCATACCATCAATATGCTCCATGTATGCTAAATTATCTTGAGGAGCAAGGCAGGATTTTGCTGGAAGCTGGCTGCTTCCAGTTCCTAAGTCAAGTCCATTTGAAACCAGCCGAGGTACCGCTGGCTGCACTGCCTTGTGGTACAACAGACAGCCCGGCAGAGCGATGTAGTTGGCAGCTGATGAGCTGTTATAATTCAAGGTACTGTATTTCTACCACAGAAATAGCTGTAACACCGCTGGCACCGACGTGTCAAAAGCCCATTGTCACAGCCACTTATTTCACCCACTGCTTCCTAAGGCTGGGAAACGGGGTACACAGCAGGAGGAAAGGCAAGGGGCAAAAATGTGATCAACTCACAACTGCCACACTTCCAAACTTCAAACAGATGATTTTTTTGGTTGTTCAGCCTAGAGAAAAGGACGCTGAGGGGAGACCTTCTTGCTGTCTACAACTACCTGAAAGGAGGTTTAGTAAGGTGGGGGTCAGTCTTTTCGCCCAAGTCACAGGCGATAGGACACAAGGAAACAGCCTCAAGTTGCACCCAGGGAGGTTCAGGTTGGCTATTAGGGAAAATTTTTACACAGAAAGGGTTATTAAGATTGGAATGGGCTGCTCAGGGAAGTGGTTGAGGCACCATCCCTGAAGGTATTTAAAAGACAGGTTGACATAGTGCTTACTGACATGGTTCAGTGATGGGTTGTTTTGGTTTTTTAATGAGAGTTAGGTTGATGGTTGGATTAGATGATCTTAAAGGTCCCTTCCAGCCTAGACAACTATATGATTCTATGAAATGCCCTAACGCTCTATGCAAGCCTAAAGCTTTGTTTAGACAATCCATATTTACATGAGAGGTGAAAGGTATATAAAAGCCAATGAGTTCAGTACAGGCAGAACCAAGCCAAGTTCAGCAGATTTCAGGATATGTCAAATAATGTTGGAAACCAGAAAACAAGGGACCAGCATTTGTCAGTTAACAAGCTGACTCAGGAATGCATTTTTAATAGTTGCTCAACACATGATTTTTTTTTTTTTTTAAAGTATCTAATTTTGGTCCCTGTAACCAAGAGCTCCTTAAAAAAAAAAAAAAAAAAAAAAAAAAAAAAAAAACCAAAAAAAAAACCACACCAAAAACAAACCCAAAAAGCTCCACCCCTCGCAACACTAGTTTGCTGCTGCTTTTATAATTACAAAAATCTGTCAATAATGCACTTTAAGAAGCCCAAACAGGCAAGTGCAAATAAGTTCTCAAATGGCAAGAGAAGTATATATTGCCCTGTCTTCCTCATCATTTCTGACTGCATTTGCTAGGAAAAGAGTATTAGCCTTCAACAACAAAAAAAAACAAACAAAAAAACAAAACAAGATGGTAGCCTAGAAGTAAACTAGATGAAGACAACTTGTTTCAAATTATCAGAACCTGAATACGGGCTACAAAATACTGGCAATGTATTTCAAAACCAAAACATTAGGTTGAAAGTGTGATGTTTATTGCAATGGATGGATTTCAGGTGTGTACACTTTTCCTTCAGTGCTTATTTTGCCATAAATGCTTTGTCTGTTCTTATATTAATTTAAGCATAACACACTACAACCCACCCTCCTCTACTTCTTGTGCTTTATGATAAGGTTTTCAGCAAATTACACAACGGGGTGCTTCTTTCCACCCATCCTTTGACTTTCAAACCAGTACCCAACCCCAAAAAAGAAAACCCCGATCTAATTACATGAAAAAAACAGAATGCAACAGCAAAAAGTCACAAACCTATTGATTCTAAATCATTTCAGTAATGTGGGAAACTAATGTGGAAGGCACCAAAACTTGCCCATTAAAAATGAAGCAGGAAGAAGCTGAAGGATACACCAGCTGACTGCAGCTACCAGGTGCAGGCTTGAGTTTTTATCCAAATGACTTGGAGAACAGTGTTAGCTGCTTTCTCTAAAGGACATATCATAAACATTCTGAAAACACCCCAACACAAACCAAATCCCATGTCAAGAGACATGTCTTGCCCTGAGCTGAGCCCACTCCCAACACCTCAAAACAGAAGCCCAGCACACATAGGGCAGGCAGAGCTGTGGGAATTATATTGCCTGAGAGTAGGGCAGTCCTTTTTACTTTAAATATTTTCAAGAGGAAATAAGTTAGCCTGTGAGGTAGCCTCTCGTGAGGCCCCACCTGGAGTGTTGTGTCCAGCTCTGCAGTCCTCAACACAGGAAGAACATGGACCTGTTGAAACAGGTCCAGCACAGGGCCATGAAAATGGTCAGAAGGCTGGAGCACCTCTCCTACGAAGACAGGCTGAAAGAGTTGGGGTTGTTCATTCTAGAGAAGAGAAGGCTCCAGGGAGACCTTAAGGCAACATTCTAGCACCTAAAGGTGGCTACAGGAGAGCTGGAGAGGGACTCTTTATCAGGGAGTGTAATGATAGGACAAGGGGTAATGGTTTTAAATTGAAAAGGGGATTTTTAGATTGGATATTAGAAAGAAATTCTTTCCTGTGAGGGTGGTGAGGCACTGGAACAGGTTGCCCAGGGAAGTTGTGGATGCTCAATCCCTGGAGGCATTTGAGACCAGGCTGGATGGGGCTTTGGGCAACCTGGTCTGGTGGAAGGTGGACCTGAGTGATCTTTAAGGTCCCTTCCAATTCTGTTCTGTGGTGAAGTTATAATTTACCTGTGACAGTAACACAGTGATGTGTTTTGTGATGACTGCAAAAAACGTTTTGGAGTTTGGTGCTGGTTTTTGGGCTTTTGTGGGTTATGGTGGGGGGTGGTCGTTTTGCTTTTTCATTCAAGGGGCTAGTAACCAAACACTCCACACCAGTCTGTGCCAGCTCAGGCAGGCTGCAGCTCTTCTGGATGGTTCCTAACATACTCATCAACAAATGAAAGCACTGAAACAGCACAGCCACTTGCCAGATTGCCACAAGAACAAAAGTACAGCAGGTGGCCATCCACAACTCCAAATTAAATCACACACTGCTCAGGACTTTATATCTGTCCCAGTGCTGCATTGTTTCTGTTTAGCGTTACTCTTCATCCTCAGTTTTCAAAATGAAAAGAAAATGGTTTTTAGTGACACATGAAGCTTAGGAGACAACGATCCAAGTGGTGTTATTCAACACTCAATACAACCGAGGAAAGTAGTCGCATCTTCCCCCCACCCCGTTCTCTATTATCTTTTTTTTCCCCTCTTTCAATATTTATAAAGTAAACCAGTGCTTATCTGGAATAAATCCCTAGGCTCAGTGAAACACCAGGTGGTAGACTGGGGTAGTTTTTCTAACAACAGATGGCTCGAACATTTTATGACAAACGGACATGGGACTATTGCGAGTCAGACCATCTTTCAGTTACTTCTTCCATGTAACAGCAGCAACGCCCCGACCCTGGGAAGCCGTTCACCTCAGCCAGGACACCAAAGCAGCACAGGGGGGACCTGCCCCAACAGCCACCAATACTGGGCTCTAGGAGACAATCCAGCCCTGGCTGTTTCACAGAAGAAACTGGGGAAACACCACTTGTAGAGAAAAGCTGAAGTGCAACCTACGCCTCAGGTTAAAGCGTTTTTAAACTACTTTTACCTGCTCGATTACTTATCTGTCTGAATTCAAAGCAACTGTTATCAGCTGCTTTTAACCTTAAATGGGAAAGGAGTTTTTTTGGCTTACACGCTTTGCTATGTGCCATAAAGGAAGATTACTTGCTTCACCTGAAGTGGTGAAAAACATTCAGCTCTTACAATTAGGCTAGTCTTAATAAACAGAAGAAAAGATCTAACCATTAAAAAAAAAACACCAAACCAACCACTAAATACTCAACTGCTTCAATGAATCTCTGGTTGGTAATTGAATTCCAAGATACTTGCCCCTGAAATATGGACAAATATCCCAGCTGGGGCATTTGAGGGGTACAGGGGCTGCACAGAGGCCACCCCAGCCACAGCCACCCTTTCACACTCCCCACCTTTCTCCCTTCAGGAGTTCTCGCATGGGGACCCAGGCAAAACATCTTCCAGTCTCACACTGGCATTATTATTTTTAAATCTGAAACAGCATTTTTAAGCTATTTTACAAGGTTTAATACTATGCTTGTAATATTTTTTGGGATATGGCACTGTTGAACTGATATGACAAAGGTCCAATATGCAAATGCTATCACCTAAAAATAATCTGAACTGTCTGGTTTGGGGTTTTCTTATTTTTTTTCTTATTTATTTTTAAATAAAAGGCATCACTACCTGCAGAAGTGAAGAGACCATGAACTATAAAAGCTTACTTCCTAGGAGAAAGAGCTAATGGAGGGAGAAACAGAGGCAGAAGCTTGCACTCTTCTTGGACCCCTAAAAATACATCTGGATATTTTTATTTCTTTTCTAAAATAGGCTTATTACAAGTCTGAGAGCAGTGAAAACCTGCATGCAGAAGCACTGATAATATGTAAAAATCACATGGTATCAGAAAAAGAACATTGTTACTAGGATTTTGTATTAGTTTTGACATCTTCAAACTGTTGCTTTCCTACTGAAATACTATTAATTTCCATTCCTCTTACTGTAGTAGGTACCTACCTCAGGAGAAGCATTAGCTCAAAGGGATAATTTAGAAGTTATGTATTCTACTTGATATTTAATGAAAATGTATAATACATGAGTACTGTTGCAATAATGAATCACTACACTAAATCAGATTATATTCTTCAATTTCTCACCTGTTCCAGATAAAATATTTATATACATTTCAGTTGTTATTTTCATAAGAAATTCGTATCCCAAGTTTTGGTATCCATTTTTAGAAATGCAGTGTAACAAAACTGATTATAAAGTTTTTTGCTACATGAAGAAACTCCTCTGTCAGATACCCAAGCTACATCTGAAAAAGACTGTACTTATTTCAACTCAGACAGAACTTCTCTTTCTTCCTGAAAAAGAAACAATAAACATCCAGTTATTTTTTCTTGTCAAGAAATTAATGTCTCTACATTGCATGGGCACATCTAGGATTGTTACTTATATAATAACTGTTGGTTAACTGGAAGACATTGTATGGGAGGGTTTATAAAACAAGGGCTGGAGAAGGGAATGTGGGAACAAAAAGGCTGTATATTTCTGCAGTCCCTGCTAGGAACCCGTGCAGTACATCCAGTCTTTCATCCACGAGCATCAGTCTGGAAGTCAGGCATGGAGGACCTAAGGTCAAGGAAATGAAGATGTTTTGAGGGCACGCTGCCTTTGTGAACTGTTAGGGTTTACCCTTGTAATGCTAAGGCTGCAGGAGGGAGGACACAGACAGCTGACACTCAGGAGTACAGTGAACTAAATCACCCCAATTTCAGTCCTTTCACGTATTTGACTAAAAGGACAGGCTGAGAGAGCTGGGATTGTTCAGCCTTGGAGAAGAGAAGGCTCTGGGAAGACCTTACAGCAGCCTTCCACTACCTAAAGGAGGCTATGGGAGAGATGGGGAGGGACACTTTATCAGGGAGTGTAGTGATAGGACAAGCGGTAAGTTTTAAACTTGAATAGGAGAGATTTATATTAGATATTAGAAAGAAATTATTTACTATTTTATTAGGGTGGTGAGGCACTGGAACAGGTTGTCGAGAGAAGCTGTGGATGCCCTATCCCTGGAAGTGTTCAAGACCAGGCTGGATGGGGCTTTGAGCAACCTGGTCTAGTGGGAGGTGTCCCTGCCCGTAGCAGGGTAGGTGGAACTCCATGATCTTTGAGGTCTCTTCCAACTCAAATCATTCTATCATTTTATGAAAACCAGCATGGTACCTCTGTGAGGCTAAAACCAACACTTAACCACAATGTACTTGCATGCTGACCACAGCCAGGCTGTAGCAGGTAGCAAGCTTCAGCTGCAGGGATGAGAAATGTAATTCTTGCATTTCTTAAGCTGTAGCGAGGGTCATTTTTCACCAAGAAAGAAAAATTCCAGTAGAAATGGCATATGTACAAGTGTTACTCAATGTAAGTTAGTCCTGTATTGAAGTGGGGTAGTCTTGAAGTTTGTTAGCTACAGTTAGTCTTCCTGGCCAAAAAAAAATGAAATAAAAATAAAAATCACCCATTTTTCTCCTGGTGATCAGCCAGCCTAGCTATTGCACGATATTTAGTGTGGAGTTATACACATTACACTACAATGTAGTTCTCGAAGGAAAACAAATACTTTGAGCAGTGAAGGATTCAGATTGCAGCAAACAGAGTAAGCAAACACCGTGTTTGCACACCTGTGCAGATTCAGCCCAACATTGCCTTTTTTTTTAATCGCTTGGAAGACTAGACATGCACTCCTTGGACAAAACTAGGAGGACACTCGCTCACAAGACACAGCTCTTTACACTGCTTGCCTAAGACTATAGCTTGAGGTGCACTCAAAGTGTCTTTATTTGATCCTGAAGGAAGAGAGTTGGTTTAACCATATGCTGTAGGCAAGATTTAATAAACTGTGCAAATGCCCAGAGAATTTATTACTAAAGATTTTCAGGTACAAAGGAACGAAGGGAGAAAAACGACAGTACCTTTAACAACGTTTAGTGCAGATAGGAAAAAAGCAAAGGAGTGTCTCACATTCTCTAGCCTTGTGAAGCGACTCATAACCCTGGCATCTCAAAGGGGCACACGTGTAGCTTATCATGTAGGGACTCACTCCAAAGCAGGGTCTGGGGCACAGCTGCAGCCTGACAGGACCGTGCTTACAAGGAAGCAGAGGTGGGAGGCCACCTTTCAGCTTCAAGTCAAGCTTGTCACTCACTCACTGCATTTAAATCATTAAGTGCATGTCAGATCAGATCAGCCACCTGTCCTTGAGGGTTGGATACACAAACACGTCTCAACTTCTTTCTTTTAACCCTTATTTTTTTTAAGTACCAAAAAACAGAGGAGGAACAGAGATAAGAATCCAGGGGTAAGGCCCTACTTTAACATCAGTGCCTAACCAAGGATTCAATACCAATAGCTGATATAATAGCAATACCAATATTCCAGACACACAGGAACTTACCTTGGAGACAACATGAAAGGCAGGATGGCACAATCCTTGACCCAGAAAAGAGAAGGGAATGGATATCATAAAACCCAACTTCACAGACTAGAAGCTTTCATAGCTGTTAGCTATTCCCTAGCCACAGGGGCAGAAACAATCCTATAAAGGGTTAAAGTTGTATTGCATATTTTAGAATATTTCAGTTTGGAAGGGATCTACAGTGATCATCTAGTCTAAAACTGCCTCCTTTAGAGCTACTTCCGTCTCCTTCTCAAGTTGCAATGGAAAGCATTTAAACATTCCAGATGCAAAAATCTCAAAACAGAAAATGGGCAAATTATTCTCTGAAAATCGTGCCTCTTGGCCAGCGTTATGAACATGGCACTCTGGCCTTACTCAATAATGAGAACATCTGAAAGTGTATATGCTTCTACCCTGCTATCCTCTTTCCTTAAGAAAAGGGCAAAGACAATATTTACAAATATCTGGACTTTTGAACAAAAACAAACAAGGGAAGAGCAGTGCTCCAGACCAGCTGTATGAGCAAACAAGTAGTTTGTCACTGAGAGCATTTCTATTTGTAAGAGCATTGTTTTCTAAACCAGTTCTTGTTGGCTTTGCTCTTTTGACATTAGAGAAATCAAAAGAAAACAACCCACCCCCTCCCGTTCACTGTCAAGCTCTTCCAAAAAAAAAAAAAAAAAAGAGAGAAATAAAAACAAATTGCTTACGTACACACACTTCAGAGCTAGATCAGCACAGTCTCCTACCCTCATACATGCATGGTCATAAGACAGGTTAATGTAGTCATATAAAAAGTGGTCTTCAAGACTGCTTCATCAACAAGGTAGCTGTACAGAACCATAGAAAAGCTCTGGTCAGGTGGGATCTCCAGAGTCCCCCTTAGCTTCCCATTTAGTTCCAACCCCTGATTAAAGCTGGGCTAACTCCAAAGTCCAGTAGTGAAACCCAGAGTTGCCCACTTGAGCTTTGAGCATTATTTGAGGATGAAGACTCCCCAAAGATGTTTATTGGAAGTACGGTCACACGCCAAGATAAACTGCTCCATACTGAAATACTGTATCTATGGAGAAGGGTACAGCGTTGACCCATGTTTGAGTTCTTTACCATAAAAATAATAAGTCAATGAAGAATAATGAGGAGATTGAGAGTGATGTGGCTTCACACCTCACTTCACTGCACCGAGCAATGCAGCGCAGGACTCCACTGTCCTCAAATTGCATGAACATATTGAAACAGCATCCCCCATTTTACATGGATTACGTGTGAAGAAACAACAGCAAACTGACTTGAAACAGCAAGAAGAAACAGAAGATTTAAGAGCCAGCAGGCACGGGGGCATGTGATTGCCAAGACCACCAAAGGAAGACCTTTCCTTGCTCTTCTAGATAGGTCTATGTACAGCTTTTGTGTCAGTTTAACTACCAGCTTAACAACATGCACAAGATTAGTGTGATAACAAATACTTGCCAAGCAACCTGCCGTAAAAAGACAACAGCTTTTTTCTTAGCATGAATCAAATAAAAGAGCCTTCAATACATTTTAGCAAAGACAAAGAGATTTCTCCCGTGGTTTTGTTTTTCTTTTAAAAGAAGAATAAACAATACAATTCATAGTCTTAAAAACATGACTGGATTCAGCAGCAAGCTCTGGCATACAGAAGAGTAAAAAAAAAAAAGAAAACCAACAAATTTTAATGTTGCTGGATTAAGCATTGCAGTGGGACTCTACTAAGTTTGCTCGGTTTCCTATCTCTGCCACCAACTTCCTATGGGACCTTTGTCAATTCTAATTCCTTGATTCTCTTAAAACAGAACTGATGATACTTTCCTTCCTTCCAGAGCAGATTAGTTGCATTAATATTTATTAGAAATTGATTATACAAAATGCAATTAAGTCCATAAGTACAGTTTTCTTTCTCAAGGTCTCATGTAATTCTCTCAGTAACCCCCATTTTTAAAACTTACACTAGCTCCAAAGATAAATTACTCTGCAGAAGATCCTTCCAAGAAGCCGACCAGACAAAGCCACACATCTATGCAGAACGCTGGTGATTTCACAGTATTGAATGGTTTACCGTGTCCCCAGACCGCCTGTAGTTGTCACAGCTAAAAACCCTTTAGAAAGTACAGCTGCCCTTTTCCTCATGTCCTGTCACAACACTCAAAAATCCAGCTTCCTTTTTTCATCCACCCTAGAAGCCAGGCTTTCCAAGATACATGAAGAAGCTCCACATGGAGAGCCAATATTTATTGAGTTGACTCCTTTTAGGGAACCAGGTGTTCTCGGGTGACCTAAATAGTTCATGTTTCATTACTTACTAAAATAATGTATTTTTCCATAGGAAAAAAGCAAGCCCTAGTGGAGGCAGAGGGACTAGCAGGTTATTTCCATGCTAAACCCTGACACAGTTTATTATTGCCTGTTTAGTAGGAGCAACTACAATGAATTTACCAGACAGTTTCATTTGTTTAAATAATGCACCCTAAATTTAGCTGAATTGACCAAGGAAATACAAAATGAGTTACACAAGGAGCCTAACATCAAAATTAATTATCAGGATGAAGCTTAAGCTGCTGCAAACACATGCCTTAACCAAGGACTCCTGGGGGTACTTCAGCTTTCAGTCTCACTACACGTAAGTTATTACCAGTCCTATCATTTAAAGTTTTAGATTTTCTTGCAAAACTAACAGGTTACTGCAATTTTTGGTTCTCCAACTGACACAGAATCTTCTGAAAAATCACAGAAGACTTTCTGTCTTTAAAAACCTTATCAATTAGGGGTGATCTCAACCACAAGAAGCAAATTCCAGTGGTGTTTTGTTTTGTTTCTCAATTTTGACATGGTCAATAATGGATTTCTAGTAACACGAAACACCACATGGTTAATTAATTTCACCCAAACAAGGGGACCAATTCATGTCTACAAAGAAGTTTTGGCATGATATTCACTCATTCCTGGTACAGGAGAGTGGAGAAAACACGTATGATTTTCCTAACGTGGCTCGTTACCACAGAGGGAGGGCTACACCTCTGACATAACAGAGGGAGGGTGACATAAGAGAGTGAGGAGAGATGCTGCTTGTTACCAGACCAAGCTGAGAGGGTTGGAAAAACCCTAGCCAAAAAGCCATATCCAACTCAAGGCTTTTGCTACCTGCCGTCCCAGTGCAAAACCCTCCTTCGTGACTGCTCCGGCTTTTCCCTCCAGTTGCAAACACCGCCCCTGGGCTGCCACAGTTTTCACATGACAAAACACAGCTCAGCTTTGCACACCAAAGGCTCCGTCGTCCCCAGCCTGCTCAGCCCAGGTATCCGTGTACACCCCACACACGCTGGGCTTGGCAGCTGCTCTGCAGCCTGTGTTTGGGGTTTTTTTTTTGCTTTAGAACAGCAATTATTTGCAGCTCTTGACAGGTGCAAAGCTGAGAAAGCCCTTTTTTTCAGTCCCGGTCTGTAGATAGTTAACCCTCGCTGTTTAAACTTTAACTTGTGAAAGGTGAGACAGATTTTCTTTCATTGTTCAAGCTCAGTGAGCCTTCCACACCAAAGTCTAACTGAAGCAGAAAAAGACCAAAACATATTAAATGTTGTCCTTACAACTAGTGAGGTAAGTGTATCGAGTAATAGCTAATTTTGTCTGATTAAAACCTGAGCTGTGCCTGCCAGTTCCATTTGCAAAGTGACATTTGCAAGGAGCGTTTCTCAATTTCAGCCTTAAAATAACATGATGGTTTGAAGTGCTCAGGTAAAACTAGAACCCAACATGCCTTATTTTATAATCTACAAGGACCACAAAAAATAGCTCTGCAGGTATACTCTTCAAGTGACTGCAGCTATAGTTGTGACTGAGCAACATGAGTGAGCTGGCCTATTAATTAGCCATAGCTCAGGCAGCATTTAAAAATGCAATGTTGAGCTCTAAGTATTCCACCCAGTTATGAAACTCTGCTCCAGAAGGCACAGAGTTATTTCCTTAAGAAACCATTAACATTTGGTAAACAAAGCCTATCTGGTAACTCTACAACCATCTGCAGGAAAACATACAACTCCAACTACCTGCCCTCCACCACCTGTCAAGCAGTTGGGTTCAGAGCTCGCCGGGGCAGAGGCCGGGGGCAGGAGAGGCAGCCAGAGAGGCTCTGACATCTCCCCATCTCTTGCCCTTACATCTGCTGAGAGTTGGTATCGGGCAGAGGGACATGGGCTACACACATGGCTGCTTCCCTCAGCTCCTGCCATCCACCTACGTGGTGAGCTCAGAGCTCACCATGCCAACCCTTAGCAAACCAGCCACAGAAGAATCACTCGTTTCTCTAATTTCCCCTTTGGGTCAGTTGTTTTTGAGCCTGAATTCATTCAGGACTAGTTTTACTGCTTGGTTGGGTTGTTGTTTTTCTTTTTTCTTTTATCAAAATCACTGAACACACAGTGCTATGTACTTCAACATTTTTCCTTAGAAATAATTGGTTTATTACTTGTCATTTTAAAAGAATCTTAGGATTGCCAAACTAAAGTCAGCTGCCGCACTTCTTACATTGCTTGCAAAAAGTCTACTCTAGCAGTTGGCTAAAATCTTATTTTTCAGCTCAAACGCCCTCCTGTCCAGCAGGCTGAAATTTCCAAAGTACCTAATTAGTTCTGGAAACTTCAGCATGAAATCATAACTCTCCAGAAACCAACCTCTCTTCCAAGAATAAGACTGAAGATCTAGTACAATAAGATACAGTGTTTTGCCAAAGATTTTTTACAAAGTTAGGATGACTTTTTCTTTCATATAGGCAGATTTTAAGATGAGCAACGGAATAGGTTTTCATGACAGACATACTTTCTGCCAACACAATGAAAAAAAGCTCATATTTGGCCAAATTACCGGCCTCTGAAAAACTATAGATGCATTGGGTCAGCAGAAGGCACTGATTTTAACCACATCCTGCAGAGTCTGACTGCACTAAGCACGTGCAGAGAGGACAACCTTCTTGCCAAACAAGACTCCAGGCTGCATCCTGGTACCCAAATGGAGAGCAGGGAGCCTCCGCCTCCCCTGCTTTTGGTGAATCAAGACTGTTCCAGCAAGAGATGAATTGCACAACGTCGATGCAGAACAGAGGTGAGACACAGACGGGTGTTGGGGGAAACAGCAACCGGCTCAGCAGCCTATGAAAGAGGTTACAGCGATGCACAGAGTGCTGGGTCACGTAACAAATTGCTGTTGGTTTGTTTCCTGACCTCGAAAACGACACACACAAAAATGTGGTCAAAAGGTATTATTTAGGTTGCAAAGCCAAACACTCAAAATGTGAAAATGCCAGAGGTGAGGTTACCCCTACACATCAGTATTTCCCCCGTACAGCCCACCCACAGTATGCCTCCAGCACAGTTATACAGGCTCATCCATTTCCCCAGGACTTCCCATCTCATCCAGCATTGGATGGGGTGGGTTTCTCCTGTTTGCATAATGAGGGCAACTGTAATTTCTATGATCTTTCTAACACTCATGGCAAAAGCTGGGTTATGATTTAGTAGATTCCAGAAAGAGAAAACATGTCCCCTAGTGAAACCACCTGATTATCCTCAAAAAAAGAAAAAAAAAGTCCTTAACATCCCCAAAAGCACAAACCCACCCACAACCTGCTTTTGGAGGCTGTTTCTACTCCAGAATTAATTTCTGCTTTTAAATTGTCTCTGTCTGTCTTTGGGAGCACCCTACACTCATGGTGCCTGCCAGATTTGCAGAAGAAGCTATCACAACCAGGTACTGGGCATGGAAGGTCACAGCCACAGCTAAAGGTTCAGAAGCATCAAAGCTTTGAGAGCCACGTGTTAGATGACCAAACTCAGGGATACATTTGACCTTGGTACCACTCGCTAAATCTCAAGCACAGTAAGAACACCAGAAAGCTCTGACCACAAAGAATACTGTGAAAATAAATTAATCCATTTGTGTAAAGCATTTGCACAACATAGTGATGGGAAGCCAAAAAAAAGAAGCATAAGGGAATTTAAAATCCTGCCCTTTGATAAGTTTGCAAGTTTTAAGAATAATTAAATACCAGTAAATGGCACCTCAGAACATACAATGAAATTACATCACTGAACATGGCATAACCTTTTGGGGGAAAAAAAAAGGCATGTAATCATTGAATAAAAACTGTTATAAAGTTAAAAAAAAAAAAAAAAAGAAAAAGAACAAAAAGGCTGCATAGGTGCTCTTCATTTTGATCTTCACTTTGGAGCATTTGGTTTTGCTAACTGAATAATATTCTTTATAGGAATACACAGAGAGCCATGGGAGAGAACGATACACCTGTGACACAGGGCAAAGACAGTGCAGAGATCGTTACTGACCAAAGCTTTAGAGTTGAAATTAAAAGAAAAGCAGAACTCAAAAAAAAGCCTAGCAAGTGACCTTAATCCTTCACTCTACACAATTACGTCATTCCATTTATTTTGCTGCATTTTATGGAAGACTGAAGAACTGCTTGAAAGAATTGAAGAAAACTCAATATGGCTTATTTGACTACTAATTCTGCTTGTAGATGCAGTAACATCCAGTATATAAGCAGTGACATGGTAAACCATCAGAGATGTTTTGTGATGTGCTAAGGACTAACGATTTGACTGAAGCCATCAGTTCAGACTCCAGGCAAAACAGCCATGTTACAGTGAAACACTTCAAGAATAGAACAAGATTACTTTGGTTTGGGTTTTTTCTCTCCCCTCTCCGTCATTCTGTATCTAAAAAAGCAGCCATTAACATTCCTATTTCAAATTCACTCTACCATTTTTCCGTACATGCTGGCTTTTGTGTATGCAAACAGAAAAGAAAGACTTTTATTAACATGTTTCTCCATGCATGACTTTTTTTTTTTTTTAAATCTGTTAAATACTTTGCTGGTAAAAACTTGTCTCTGAACACATTTGGTAAGAACAGTCACAAGAAAAATTACCTGTTCCCAATTAGAAGCATTTATGATCACACACTTAAATGAAAAAAAAAAACAAAACAAAACCCTCTTTTCTAATATATCATGGGTAGGATTTTGTTTTTATTCTGATATCCATTATCTGTTTGTGTGAAGAAAGTGATCCTCAGAGAATTGCACAGGAGTTCACAGATTTACCATATTCCATGTAAAGCACAGATATGTCCTCCTAAGCCAAAAAATTGTATAATTTCTAACAGAAGGGAGGGAAGCTTTGAAAGGTAATTGTGGTATTTACCATAATATATACCACAGAAATTATTGCCACAATTTCCTCAGTATTTCTTTTAAAATATGTGTTTCATAGCTACTTTTTACACAAAGTAAAACAATTTTGCAGACACTATAGACCAGACATTTCCCTCATAAATCTGTTCCCTGGAATCATCTGACATCTGTCACCCTGGCATGACCTAAACACTGATAAACAAGGATGTTTGCTTCACCTTCTAAAATAATTTCAGCTTTTAATCTGACGGTATATTTTAGGCTGGTTTTGCCTATGTTTCTGAATTACTAAGTGCTACAGGAATTTAAAGAGTTAAGGAGTCAACAGTTAGCTGAGTTTGCACCTTTTGAGGACATTTAACCAGAGTTAAGTTCCAAACTCTGGAAACAAAATTGTGAAATACATCAGCGATGTACACCCCACGATCACTTGACACCAGTAAGTAAGCTGGTATCAAACTTATCAGTCCTCTCTAGAAATGACTTAATGGGAATTTTTTCAATGACTTTTCTTGCGGTCTTTAAAAAACATCTGTAAGTTACTTGGGATTCCTTTTCAAAGCAAGCAAACAGTTCAACGCCAAGAAACTTCATTAGTGGTTTTCAAACACTAATAATATCAAAGATCAGATCAACACAGAGTAACAATTTCAATCCAGCGGCAGGCCGTGGTTGTAGAACTTTCCAGTGGACTTTGTGTGCATCTTATCAGTACTCCCGCCCCTCCATATTTTGAATGGGTTTTCAACTGGGAGTTAAGCAAGTATGCAAATTCTGTAATGCCTCCCAACATGATAACACCCAACAAGACAAATCATGCATAGGTTTATAGGAAAATATTTTGAGTATTAAACTAACCCGTAATTTATGACTCGTGCATGACTTCCTCTAGAAATTGCCATAAAGTGATAACCGCAACCACTGACAAAGCTACCCATGCTTCCTACTGCCGTGGCTTTGATCATCCCGATACCTCATTTTGTAAGCTAAGTCTGGAAGGCAAAATGGGAAGTTACTTAAACTGTCTCTTCACTAAAGGCTCATTACAGTCAGGCCAGACCGCATTCAAAATAATTGATGATGTTTCATACTAGCTACAGTCAGAGTTACAATCCCCTAACTCCCCTGGAATAAAGCTTACTCCAGATATGACCACTTTGCTTAAAAATGTAGTTCCTTAAAGTTTGGGTATCCTTCCAATGATACTACTCCTGATAAATAAATAAAGTTTGCTCTCAGAGAGGCATCATCAGATGGTATAAAGCTGGCACATATAGACACAAATGGAAGCATATGTATTTTTAATACAGATTTATTTATTTTAAAATATCACTTTTTTTAAGTGATGCACCATTCAAATGGTGATGCACTTAATGCAGCAGTATTTATTTTGATTGCCATACTACAGGTCCAGGTGGTTAGCTTGTTGTTCAGTTTTGTTTTCAACCTGCTAAATGCTACACCTCTCTGCAGATGGCTACGGATGCGCAGATCATCACAACCAGCCTGTGCTTACGTGCAAAGTAAAGCAATGAATAGGCGAGGCTACTTAAGCTACATGAAGAACTACAATTTTCTGCATGTGCAATAGCAATGGAGAATTTGGATAATCCACAAAGTGCAGTACGACCTCAAATTGTGCTGTAAGTGACTAACACACATCATGATGAAATGGGACTCTTTGTGTCAGCCACCGCCTGGCTATGGAGGCTGCTCAGAACACAACTCACTCCAGTACAGAAAACAGACAAGAGACCTTAGGAATGACTGATAAAGATCCCCACTTCCATCTACCAGTTGTGCTTATTTAACTTCTGGACCCATGTGGATGCTAATATCCATAACCAAAATAGCTTAAGATAATTTTATCAACCAGCAAAACCCATAGAAAACCACATCTGATCTAAGTTAACTTTAAGGAAACATTTAAACAGTTTCAGGAATTTAATTAAAGCACTCTGGTTAAACACACTAGAGAAAGCAATGGTCCTATGCTATTTTTCAGTATTTTTTTTTTTTCATCTGTCACAGAAATTCCCTACTATCTAGATTTAACCTAAGCCTTCATAGTACTCAGACTTGCAAAGTCTTGTGAATCCTAGGATACAGAGAGATAACACTAGAGTATTTAATAATGCAGTTAAAACAGTTACTGTGATGTACAACCACAAGCACACTAAACTTCACTTCAGCAGTTAATAATAATTTTTTCTTTTCTTTTCACACCTGTAGGGATATCCTGGAAAACAGCCCTGCTGATGTTGATTTGAACCAGAGTTTAGAAGAAATAGGACAAATGCTTAAAACCATGTCTAGGCAGGAGAGAAGCTACCGCTTAGTGACCCTAGATCAGCATTGGACCTCAGAGAAGTTTTTGAAACTGTTGAAGTTTTCAGCAGACACTATACTTCGTAAAAAAAGGCAACTAAACTTCCTAGTTCCAACAAAAATAAAGCTAAATTTTATTTCTTTTCCATGGGTTTTTAAGTGTTACATGGAGAAGATGGAAAAAGAAGTTTAACAACACATGCCTTGGAGGCAAACCCAAAGGGATTTGATTGAAGGCCTTACTCATTGCTCTCAAACAAAAATAACAAGTTTTGCTTGTTGACATTTTTCAAGAGAATGAAAAAATACCAGATTGTTATTCTGAAATTCCTCTCATGGTAGGAGCAGTAGTCTGTCATTAAAGGTAAGCAGGATGACGGGACAGAGAGAATGTAACCTTCCCCTGACTCTTCAAACATTTAAAGTGATGTTCAGAGCTCTGATCTCAGCAGTGAGATCTGCAAGACACATCCCTTCAGTCAGTACCAACGCAGCTGAAAGAAAAATCTCTTATCTTGCCTCAGAGGCTGAGGGGAAACCTTATTAATGCCCGATGGGTGGGCTGAAGGAGGATGGAGCCAGAACCTTTTCAGTGGTTCCCAGTGACAGACAAGGGGCAATGGCACAAGCTGGAACATTGGAAGTTCCATTCTAATTTGAGGAAAAACTTCTTTTCCGTGAGGGTGATAGAGCACTGGAACAGGCTGCCCAGGAAATTGTGGAGTCCCTTCTCTGGAGACCTTCAAGCCCCACCTGGATGTGCTTGAGATGCTGAGAAATAGCACAGGACCATTGCTTTCTCTAGTGTGTTTAACCAAAGCGCTTTAATTAAATTCCTGAAACTGTTTAAATGTTTCCTTAAAGTTAACTTAGACCAGACCTGCTTTTCTCTAAGTTTTGCTGGTTGATCGAATTATGTGAAACTATTTTGGTTATAGTTATTAGCATCTCTGCGGGTTGAGTGATGTGCTCTAGGCAATTCTGCTTTAGCAGGGGAGTTGGACTAGATGATCTCCAGAGGCCCCTTCCAACTCTGATAATTCCAGGCACTTATTGCATCAGTCACAGCAGATTTCAAAAATGAAGACATTACACAAATAATAACAAGGGTCCTGACCAGGTAACTGCAGTGAATTAATTGTTTTCTATTAGACAATTTTTTTCTTCCTCAGCAGCAGCCTGTTATAGAAAGTGTCTATTTAATTCATAAAACATGCATTCTAAAGAACAAAACATGCAAGGTGATAATGATAATGGAAAACAATTAAAATAACATTAAACCACACCCATTCTTAGTCAAGTAGCTTTTTACTGCAGTTTATTACTAAGATTTTTAATAAAAATGTCACAACTGATGAGATTAATGAATGAATGGGGCCGCTGAGGTATGGAAGCAGAAGAAGGGGCAGCAGAAGAAGGGACAGAGGCATGTGTTGACAGCACATGAATTAGCAGGTGATCCAGGTCACAGCACCTCTGTACACAGCTTCTCAGGACACTGTGGCAGGGAAACAAGGGGCAGCCTGGAATAAGGTAAAATCTACACCCACACTAAAACAAAAATTCAAGCCACTAACAGATGATGGCTGGAAGATGAAGCGAATCACTGAAGCTCTAAGATACACCAGATAAGCAGTCTGAGGAAGGCTTTACACTTACAGGCAAGGCACAGGAAAGAAAAAGCCCAAAGATCCTAACCTGTTAGGTACTCTGCAGAATGGAAAAGGCACATCGAAAGCCATTCTAAGAATGAAGGACTTGTTCCTCTTGTCATCCCATGAATACAATCACTGCAACACACGTCACACCACCGGACTGCTGGACACAACACATGGACATGTCTTATTGCTTGTGAATATGCAGATATGAAATGTATGAGTTTTTTCAAAGCATTATGGCTTTTCCCATGACATCTTTCATCAAGTTTTGCTGTACTATAGCTTCAATACCACACCATTAATTCCTGCAGAGGGACCAGTGTATTGGTCAAAGATAAAGTGAAATTCCTCATCTAATATGAGGCTTTGCAAATATCCTCAACTTGGATTCTAGGTTCCAGTTCAGAAGCAAGCTGTCCTATCTCTTAAAAGAAAGTATTGAGTGAAACATGCTACAATCCTAACAGCTTATAATACTGACTAGCCACGCACCTCTTCCACATATATTCACATATCAGTCCATATTTTTCCTTCTACAAACATTACTGCAATTCCTACACATACATGCTCTAGTCCACGGGTAAGTTGAGGATATCAACGTCTTAAGGCAGCATGCGTATTCCCACAGTGCAAAGTGAACAAACAGGCTTCAGAAGGTAAAAACAAGCACTGTACTGCCTAATCTTACAGAAAAATGGAAAGTGAATCCTTTGTAGTTGAACAAAGACGGCTGTTGAGTTGGGTCAATGGCTCAGTGTGTACATATCGTTGCAATAGTTTAAGATTCCACATTTAAAAAAAAAAACAACCAAAGCAAAACAAGAACAACAGAAAACTCAACAAATTTACTGGGGATCAGTAACAAAACATCCTATCATGTAACTTCAGATCTCAACGCTGAGAAAAAGGTAACCTCATTAAAACATACTGGAAGATTCTCATTATCGTTCTAGTCAGATACAGTAGGAAAAAAAAATTGTCACACTGAGAGGGTTTGTCTCTCCCAGGATAAAATTAGAAACCAAGGAAAAATACAGAGAAAAGCATTAGAAATCAGCATTAGAGAAGCAAACAAAACCCTTGCACGCTGCTGTAGTAATTTCCTATTTCTGTTTCAAACATCTGGATACCCCAAATCCTCATGACAGTCAGCCAAGGTTAACAGAAGAGCACCAGAGCTGTGCTACTTCAACAGGAGGATAAAGGCAGGAAAGGAAAACACAACATCAGCGACAACTAAAGCTCCTTGAAGCACTTTTTGAGAAGACAAGATGAATCTGCACCCTCTTGTCCTGCCACCTGCCACTTGGCCCTGAAGGCACAAGGCACTGCTGATTCTTTGGCAGGGGGCGAAGCTGGTGGCAGCTGTACCACCAGGACACTTCCAGCAGGCAGTGGGGAAAAGACAAAAAAACAGAGCAACTCAATCTGTTTTCCTCTCTTCCTATGGAAATACTGCACCAAGCAATGGACTGCAGCTGGAAACCTCATTAGGTAAGTAATACAATTTGGGATGTTAGAGGAAGTCAGTCATGGCCCATCTACTCAATAAAAACACGTTCCTCAACAATTTTCTTCGAATGTGACAATGTCATCGTAGCATGTGGTTTCTGAGCAACAGGCACAAGAAATGCAAGCCAGGCACACTGCATCTCAAACACAGCATCAGCAAACAATGACAACAGAGTGAGCAATACCTGGCTTTTCTAATTAAATATCCTTCCTCCAATAATTGTCAAGTGTTGTGTAGCATTTCACAACAGCTTAACTTAAAAATTTTGCAACAAACAAAGCTGGTATCTTTTGTGAAACAGAAGTGTAAACCACAAACTAAAGAGCACACACTAATTGCTGTAAAACCTATGAACTGTTCACTTAAAAAACATGTTGCTCAAGAGATATTTTTAACACTGCATTTAATTCATACTATGCCACTAACACTGAAAACCAATATATTTCAAATATGAAACAAGTAATCCCCTTCCTCAGGAGTCTGTCAGTTAGTAGAACAAAGGGATAAAACCACTGAGTTGCCATTTCAATTTCTACATTAAAAAAAACCCAAACAAACAGAGATATCTTAACATCATTAGACAGAAGACTGACAAATGAAAAATTTGGCTGTTTCTTTATTAATGTCTACAATAGGCCAGGATCACCAGCTGCATCATCTTTTAGTCCTCTGGATCCTTAGAGATCTGTATCTAAGTTACATTGGAGAGCTGCTACCTTCACAAGTGTGCATTATTTCCGTAGTAAATATGAGCAATCCTTTCCCATTGCAAGAACGTTTAGAAATTACATTGATTTTTCCCCTCAGCTTCTCAATCCAAGCTCCATTTCAAGGGATGTTCACGAAGATCACTAAGTACCATAACAAACACAAGCATTCCACACCACCACCCACAAGGTAAATCGGTCTTCTCTTGAACAGCTGTCCATACCCGTGCACTAGCAACAAGCACCTCAGCTCACATCGTTATACACAGTCCAAACCAAGACTGCCTTTAGCTGCATTTCGAAAGATAAATTTCAGCATGTCAATAAATGGAGAGTCCTACAAAGTTACCAGATTCTGAAGCTCCAGCTTTATCAATACGTTGGTTCACAACTAAATCAGATGCAACTCTGCTGAACCGTAGAAGGAAGGACAAAACAAAGCCTGTGCAGAAGCCTATTTTCTAGTATGCTGGAGCACGGGTATGTTATGTGCATACATACACATACAGTCAAATTCACCAGCCACAAATGCAATTACATGCAAGAGGACCAAAAGAGGCGATGCAACTTCACCTGTACAGAAACAAAATAATTGTAGCTCTCACTTCCCGTGTAAAAGTTCAGCAACTATAATTTGCATTTCACAAATCCTTAAATATTATAGTCTTTATCTTGAAAGAACTTCCTGTATCAGATGTCTTGGCTGGTTAAGCCCAACACAGTTCACTTAACGAAGCTAGCAAACGTGTCCAGTACCAGCTAAACGAGGGACCTTCTACTAACAGCAAGAAATAAAACACAAACCTAGGAAATATCAGGCAGTATAATTTCAATTTCAGATATTAAAGCTCAAAGTCACAGCGTCTGAAACTAAGGATAACCTGAAGTAAAAATCCCATTTTCTGCTGCTGTCCTTGCATAAGATGTTATGCATCCTGGATTCAGGCTTCAAGTTAAACATGGTATTTGTTTTCTGGAATGATGTGAAAAATAAGTTTGCATTGTACTTGGGAAACATCCATGGTTTAACCTTTTCTGTCTCTAAATAAGATTTGTGATTATCCTTCATATTATTTTTTTTGAGTGACAGGTATCACAACTAACAGCTTCACAGACAAAAGTATGTTGTTTGATGCCTGGTATAAGATATGCATTCAAGTCAGAAGCGTGTGACAGAAACAGGCTACTTTTAAGGGTATTTTTTAAATCGAAAAGCCTCATAAACAAAAAAATAAAAATTGAAGGCATATATAATTTTTATAAGAAAAATCCATGCTACTCACTGTGATAAAAGGTATTCACAAATTGCTTCTACAATGAGCTTTGCTACATTTTAGACAATTTGATTTGAGTCTGTTCTTCTGTAAAAAAAATGAGTCTCTGCAGCTTCACTACTAAATTTCCCTTGAAATCACAGTAATAAACTGCAATATACCCAAGAAAAAAAAAAAGGCTTCTTCCTATTTGGAGGAAATACCTATACAGTTAGTTGGTTAGCATATAGAGGACAGGCTGAGAGAGCTGGGGCTGTTCTGTCTGGAGAAGAGAAGTCTCCAGGGAGACCTTCTAGCAGCCTTCCAGTATCTGAAGGGAGCCTACAGGAGAGCAGGAGAGGGACTCTTTGTCAGGAAGTGGAGTGATAGGACAAGGGGTAATGGATTTGTGTTAGACTGGTAGCTGGAGACACTAAAGAAGGTTTCTTTCCATTATGTTGTGGACTGTAAAAACAATACACAAAAAAAGATGATTATTTCTCCAGTTAGAAGCAGTTATCAGCCATTTTCTCTTAGGAAAGCTTCAAATTCAAACACATAATTGGAGCAAAACAATTCCATGTTCAACTGTTTCTTGCTGTTGGCCTGTACTTCTACTGTATCTTCACAGAGGTTTACAAAAGCTCCCAGGCCAGAGGAAACATTGCCTAAAAAGTTAAATTCAAAAGAAATAGTTGTCCATGTTCTTGTCCCTCACATAAGAGCTGTGCACTGAGGGTCAATATAGCAGCTGAGGTAGACGAGGCCTAATGTGAACTGCCATACTCCATTGGCAATATCCCAACTCGCCTTCACTAAATATGTCAAAAGGAAGTCTCCACATGCCATCACAGTCTCTACAGATGTGCATAAGACAAAGGTCACAACTCACAACAAAACTCGGTGTAAAAAGCAAGACTTTTGTTGAATATGGACAAAACAGGAAAAAAAAACCAAACAACAAACCCACCATTATTCTTGCCCTTCCTAAGTTCGCTTCTAACATAACCATGTGATGACACCCTTTCAAAAGTATGAAAGAGGATGTTTTTTTCCACTCAAGCTCACCCAGACAAGCAAGCATTTTCTGTTTTAGAACAAACACACATTAAGTATTAGTAGATGGTCTTTTGAACCAAAAACAAACAAACCCCACACCTGTCAGTACAGACAAGTTTAGACCGTATTGACTTCTGCATTAATCCTGCTACAGCAAGTTCTTGCAGGCTTTCCTGTGCTCCCTCCCTAGGAAAAGTCAGGCCTGCTAGGACAACAGCCAACATGCCCTAATTAGATAAATATGCAAAGCTATCAGCCACCTGTTTCCAACGCTCAAGACATTAACCTTTTCTGCTCAGTTCACCTTGGAATGGTAAAATGAAACATCTGTTAACATAGGCGGTCCTATAATAAACAAAACACTCATTCTGTAAAGCTCACATAACCCATCTTAAAACCCACTAACAAGCACTCTTCTTCATATTATTGGACCATACTTTTTATTTCTCTAATATTCACAGAGTCGTCTTGGCTGGAAAGGACCTCTGAGATCATTGAGTCCAACCACACACACACTAACAACCCCTATGGCCACTAGAGCATGCCCTCAAGTGCCACATCTATATGTTTCTTAAATATCTCCACCTCCCCAGGCAGGCTGTTCCAGTACCTCATCACTCTCTTTCATCAGACACTTTTTGTTTGTTTGTTTGTTTTATTTTTTTTTTTAAATATACACATGGGCAAATGTTCTCTCATTTTCTCCCATCTTAAACAGAACTCCCAATCTCCACTTCTTACTAGGACTTTCATAATGAAACTTGTAAAACAGCAGTGATCACTTAGCATGGAAAGTTGTATTGTCACCTTAGCCCAACACCTGTCCCATTGAAAAGTTAAAAGTTAGCCTTCATGGAACCAATAATCCTTCTTAGAAGTGAAGCAGAATCAATTTGCTGTCCTGATATACCAGGTACTCACTCTGAAAAGCAAGAAAAATAAGAAAACAATTCCACACCAAAACATGCCAAAGCTTCTTTTGCCTCTTAGACCTGTCCTTTCTGTATGCAGGCAGAGCAAACCAAACCAATCAAGATCTATCCTGATCCATGTAATTTCCGTGGACCTCAATTACTAATATGTATTCTCTCAGTGATGCCATTATATACTTGAGGCAAATCTAAAGCATCTTGGTCTCTCACACACTTTTTAGGGGTAAAAATTAATTCCGTTGCCTCCCCATGAGAAAGAAAAAAACAAATCCCCCAACAGAAGGGAGATGAGTCCCCGATGGCAGATACAGCAAGAACCTCAATTGCACGCCCTCAAATTAATTGCAATCAGAAAGTTCAGCTCAAGTACACCACTGCTTCTCACAGTGTGCTTGGATCGCTTGGGTATGTTTCCAAGGAAAAGAAAGTACAAAGTACACCAGCCCCACTGTTTGAATTTATTAAAAAAAACATAAAATACGGGAACTGTCTCAGACTGCTTCTCTTTCCAGTAGTCCTCCACTATCCCCAGTGTATGAACCACAAGTTCTTCATGAACCGCCACCAGCTTTCTTTCCTTTATCAAATTAGCCAAAGCATTTTGCACCTGCAAGCCATGCTTAATTAGAAACTGTTAGTATCCTAATCCCATCCCACCATTCACATTCCTTAAATACATACACAGAGGCAGATTTTATTCTATCCCACATCGTAATACAAACTAGATGTTTTCAGTTTTTATTTAGTAGCCTGTTTTTTGAACTGCAAATAAACAGAAAACACTTTCACTAGGAAAGACAAACGAGAGCTTAACCTGCTAATCTGAAGTGTAAGTTTAATTGAGGGAGGAACCAGTGTGTTCAAAATTTAGCACTAATACTTTAGAATGAGTCCTCCTTTGGTGAAGAGAAGTCATTGTCCTCATCTTACTTACACAGGTGAGACATTTTCAAATAGGTTTTAACACACTTTTCATGCAAATGCCCATCATGTGAGACGAAGCATAGTTTTGTCCAAATTTCTCCCTTCATGAAGCTTCTTCTTTAAAGCCTTCTAAGTAACAAAACAAAATTGAAGCTTTTAGTCCAAAACAGTGCCTCCGTCTTCCTGATAGTTTCTCCTGCATCTCACCCCTGGTCTGGCAAAGAGGGGGCAGCCAGCAGTAGGAGCCCAACTGGAAGATCACATCCCCAAAGGAAGTACATGGTAGAAGGAAGCACGAGGAACACTGAGAGAGGCTGCACGAGGAACACTGAGAGAGGCTGACACTTACTTTTGCAAATTCTATTATATCTGTTTGGTGGGAGAGGTTTCCTAAAATTATGCAATTCAACCAAGTCTGAGAGGAGGGGGAAGAACTGTTTTGTCTTTCAACTAAAGATAACATCAGCAACGCAGTCTGAAGAGAATTAGATTCCCTTTTCAGCGTCACTCATTCTCTTATAACAGGTTTCAGATGGTTATACGTGCACGCACGCTCTTGTTCTGAAAAAAGACCGAGCACATCCATGTCTCTGTTCTAGTTGATGAGGGGGAAAGGTAGAAGTGTTATTCCACTAACTACTTGGGGAGCTGTACTTTCCAAATCAGAAGCCTTCCCTGTTTACCTATACCACTGCAATGTAATGGATTTGCATTTGCTTCCAAAGAAAAGAATATCTTGTGTGTTCAGTGATAAGCTACACTGATTTTCAAATGTGTGTAAACACTGTTTGTAACGCACGGGCGCTCTGGGAGCCCACACCGCTGGGGACCTGGAACTCCAGCCCAATCAAAAAGTTCAAATAGAGATACATGAAGTCATGACACAGAGCAGGCCTCTAGTGCCCTGGTAATATTTTCTTCTTTAAAATGGCAATCAAATATGCATCAGTCCCTCTTGATCTGGCTCAAGGCTTCAAGAGTATCTAAAAGCTAATAAGCCCCCTAAAGCATCCAAGGCTTATAAGCAATGTAGAACTAAAGCCACTCTAACCTCTCAGAGCATCAATATCATGGAGTAAAGTAGTCCCAAATGTGTTCATGTAAAAGACAAAAAGATTTCCAGAAGAGTGTTTAAAAATTTATTTTAACAGGCCCTGTACTTTTTTTTTTCCTTAAACCTTGTGAAACGTTAAACTAAAGTGCACACAAGTTTATAACCCCAGCTTTTGCAAGTCTCCTTTGCAAAATGCAGCTACACAACACACACGGATTCACAAGCAGCCCATAACCTTTTTTAACACTTTACAATGGGAAACACTCTAGTTCTCTATGGTCTGCTTTTTCTCTGCATTTTATATCATCATGTCAAATAGCTTTTAACATTCTCTTTCACAGCAGAGATGTGTGCAAGAAATGGAATGCACTCAAATGCAGCAAAAAACCTTCCACTAACAAACATTTAAATCACAGAATCTTTCAACAGCAGCTATGTTTTCCATCAACCTAAGACAGCACAAGCACGGATGACAATATTCAGTAAATTTAAAAAAAAAAAAAAGACTTCTCCAATCAGTAAGTGTTTAAAGTAAGATTTCCAGTTCAATGATTTTTTTTGTTCTAAGCATATAAAAGAAATAAAATCATTCTGCAGCATTTGTAAACCAGAGGGCACAAGGCTCTGCTCCATGATAAAGCTTAACCAACTATATAGCAGTGAAATTAGTATTGCTCAAGCTGAGAAATGTTAACTAACAAAATAAAATTAAGTGTTTTGTAATATGGATGAGAACAGCTGCAGGAAAAGAGAAATTTCAAATGCTGAAGTAGAAAACTCTTTCTACTGGAAATTTTTGTCAGAAGAAATGCTGAACCTCAGAAGAAAAATAATCCATAAATCACAAGATAAGTATTCAGTGTTTTCAACAACAATTTGTACAATTTATATCAAAGATTAGAGTGCTATCCTAAAAATATTTATCAAACGCTGAATTTTGTAGTATTACAAAACTAATTTTAAAACTTTAGTTCTGGTTAATGGTATGTGATTGCTGAGATCTTTACAGATCTCCTGTGACTGTGTACATGTAAGCATTGTGCATAAATCCATCCATCAGACTGATGAAGCCAAAGTGCAACACTCACATAAGCTTCCCCAGTTGTTCCTCAAAAAGAATTGTGAATTAAAACTATCGTTAATATAGTTAATAGATTTATAGCCGCTATTTAAAACTTCGTAACTTAATTATCTAAGGAAGATGCTTCTTGCACACCAAATACAGCATGTATCTTGAACAAGGGCTCTTTCTCAGTGTGTGAGCATGCGAGCCATTCATCATGGCAAAACGATAGATTTTCATCAATGTTATCTGGACTAATTTAGGGGATCTAAGCAAGAAAGAATATTAGTGGCAACTTCTCTTTAAAAAAAAATTAAAAATAATTAAAAAAAAATAAAATCAAGTGCCAAGTTCCCTCCCACCCAATGAAGTTTGTCCCACACATATTTTTTATTTCTGACAATCCAGCTCTTCCCTCAGATTTCTTTGATACAAAAGCTGTGGAAAATAGCAGTGCTCCCAGCTACAGTTTTTCGAGCTGTCCTGGTACCTTAAGTACTCTGACACAAACACCGAAACTCAACACATGATTCCTATAAAACACAGCGAGTGCCAGGCTATGACAGTAAAATGCGATATAATGCAAGGCTATGACACTCATCTCAAATGTAGTGGAAGTGATTTTCTTATGCTAACATGATCTATATGATAAACAGCTCTGAAATACTTACGTTTCTGCCTCCAGAGGTACTTCACAGATTAAACTTTCCGGTACAAACAAGTGTAAAGCACAGTCTGCCATTACACTAAAAACGTATTAGGAAAGGCAAAAGGCTTAAAGCTGCTTTAATGAAAGTGGTAACATCTTATTTCACTTTAAAAGAGGGATTTGGGTTTTATTGCTCGATTTGCAAAATGCATCACATAAATTACATTTGCAAACATTAACAAAGAAACAAAAAACAATCTTCCAGGGTTATTTTCACTCGCAAAGATGACAAGCAACAGAAAGTCCTTCTTATGTCTTGCCTCTGAACACACGTATTTCTTAAAGAATAACCTCCTTCTGTGCTTAACACAATTACATTTGGTGAACAGAAACTATAGCATCCAGAGGCACTCGTGCCTTTTACTGTTCAAAGCAGTCCACTTGGTCCTAAGAGCCTTAAACACTTTGCATGATCAAAGATCGAATCCTGTTAAACCAGCATTTCAACAAATTCTGCAGTTCCTGATGTTCCTTCTAGCATAAAAGTGAGATCCCACACATAGTGGTTATTCATGAACCGGTGAAAGCTGAAGCAAGGAGAGAACTGGACACCACACAGTGCGCTACTGCAGTGCTAAAAGCCCTCACGTTTCTGTCACAACTCGTAGCTATCAGAAAGAAAAGGGTTGAATACACACCAGAGCACACCTTCACGTCAATGTAGTAACACGTACATAAGAGAATATGTGTTCTTGAGATATATTAATTATATGTATTATATTCAGTAACAAAGATGATTATACTGGTCAAACCTACTCCTCACCGTGAACACATCATATTTCCCAAATGGTATCGATTTTGACTGTTTCAGTAAAACAGGTGCCCTGCTGTTCCTACCCATAATACTTCCATCAACAAGAGAACCCCTTAGGAAAAGCCCAAGTCCCTGAATGCACAAATGACTTGTAACCGCACTCAGGAAAGGATCAAGCAAGGGGGAAGATGACTAGCAAGAAACATACACAGTCTCTGAAGGAGGTCAATAGGATAACTAGTTTATCTATGTGAAATGTTAAAAAAAAATGAAAATTGGTGAATTAAGAGACCAAAGTAACTTTATTTTAAAGCATGCATGTTCTTACGCTTAATTCTCTTCAAAAAGCCTTACTAGATTTACGGTGGTTTACAGAAGCTAAGGTTAGCAGTTTATCGAATGTTTATTCTTGCTGTTGCTAACAGCCAACTTTACAACAAGCTATTCTAAAATAGAATAAATAATGGCAGAAAATGCTGGTTGACAATGTTCTGCCATTGGAAAAAACCAGACTAAGACAGCCCTAAAGTGAACCATCACAGAAAGACCCAACATCCCGAAAAATTAAACCAGTAACATCTTCTGAAAGGATATTAACAATCTTTTACTTATTCTTTATTTCTTATACACCTATATACGTATACAATTAATCTTAGGAGGTGGTTACCCTGTCAGAATGTCAGGTCCAGAGCAAAAATATCTAACCCAAACATTATCAGGTAAAAAAAAAAAAAAAAGATACAATTAACTTATGTGCAGATCATAGGCTACCTTTAAAAAAGTATTTTTAATTTCTAAATTCTAAAGCAACATAAAGTCTAGTTACCAACACGTTGCAAGCAAATAAAAAGACGGTTTCAAAGTCACTTTAACCTGAATACATGCTATCCTACAGGACATTAAAATGGTCAGAGCTAAGATATTACTCCATCTCAAGTAAAGCCAGCTCAGACCACAGGCAGGACGAGGAGTTTAAGGCAGGGATGTTCTACAAAGACAAACTCCCTGGAGGAACTATCCCAAGCACTTTGCTACCTTTAGTGCAAGAATAAATTCTCCAAAGAAATCTTGCTGTGTTGTATCTGACTAGTAACTGGAGACAGAAAATACCTGCCACTCTAAAAAGAAATAACACGACAGGGAAAACAACTCATTCCATAAAATGCCTACTATAAATACTATGTCATTACAGGCTTTAAAAGCATCAGTCATTCTGTTCAATAGGACACCTTGAATAACGTGTTTCCAGGGGCACTTTTTGTATAAATAGTATAACAAGGATACTAACGGCTTTGCTTTAGGTTTGTCAGGGGTTTCTGAACTGTAACTTAAAATTCAAAAATCCTTATGCTTAAATCACTGTACGCAGGCCATATAAAAAGGACCAACCAACTAATACTCTGAGATTGTAGCCATTCACAGATACTTAAGACTGCAAGACCAGGCCAGGGTAGAGAGGTATTTTCCATGGCAGGAGAACATACCACTTCAGCAAGAGTTCAATACCACTGATCAGGGAGATTCACCACTCCTGGATCTTTCCTGAGGCCACCAATACCCAACAATTAAAACACAGTAGGCATATCCATCACCAAATAAAATACAAGCCTTGGACAGAACAAAAGCACTTCTTTCTCTTTCAGAAGTGAAATTCATTGCAGGAATATATTTCTAAAAGCTTACAGCACACACCCAAGAACAGTCACATCTTTACAAGGACAAACAGATCACCCACAAGAAACACTGAGTTAACCCCAATGTATTATTTTCTTCATAGAGTTCATCTTATCATCAAATTTAATGAAAATTGGATTTTCTTAAATTAATATAACGTGTAAGCTTCATGAAGTTCACCAAATTGATAGTGCAAAGTCCTGCCCCTGGGGATGAATAGCCCCATGCACCAGCACGGGCTGAGGTTGACCAGCTGGAAAGCAGCTTGGCAGGAAAGGCCCTGGGGGTCCTGGTGGACACCAGGTTGACCACAAGCCAGCAATGAGCCCTTGTGGCAAAGACCACCCAACCACCTTGGGGGCTCCATCAGGCATTGAATCACAAGTAGGTGGAAGGAAGTAATCTTTCCCCTCTGCTCAGCCCTGGCGAGGGCCACATCTGGAGCACTGGGCCTGGTTCTGGCCTCACCAGTACAGGCAAGACAGGGACAAACTGGAAGGGAAGGGCCACAAAGGTAATCAAAGAATTGGAGCATCTGACATACAAGCAGAGGCTGAGAAAGCTGGGACTGTTAATCCTGGAGAAGGGAAGGGTCTGGGGAATCCCACCAGTGTGTATGAACAGCTGATGGAGAGAGAGGATGTCAGAGCCTGGCATATCAGAGTGGTGTGTCCAGTAACAGGACAAAAGGCAACAAACAAACTGAATCATGAGATATGAAATTTAAACCTAAGAAAACCCCTTTTTACTATAAGGATGGTCAAACACTGGAATAGGTTGCCCAGAACATTCATGGAGTCTCTTGAAGACGCTCAACACCTGCCTGCACGTAGTCCTCAAGTCACCTGGTCCAGTTATCCCTTCTTTGAGCTGGGTTGAACCAAGAAAACCTCCAGTGGTCCCCAACAGTCTCAGGCATTCTGTGGTTCTGTATATGTAATACTGTCTATTCTACACTGCTAGTAGGGTTATAGAAAGAGACATAATTCCTCTGTACATATACCACGTGATAAGACATGGCTTATCAACCGCACAGGTAGCATCATGCATTCACACCAGTTTCCACACCACTGTCTCCTTCTCCCCCCTGTACTCTTGCTTACTCCTTCCCAAAAGCTCATGTTCTCGTTTCATAAAGGCTGCAAATTCATATCATTTAAGCAACAAACCATCTCCTGCTCCCCCTCTCGTGCGGTAGGATCCTGCCAAGAACAGCTACCAGCACATCTTTTATCACAAGTGTTTTCAGCCACAGGGTTATTCACGCTTCTGAACTCTGGGGATAACGCATATTCTGTGATATTTAGCAAAGTATTAAAACAGAAGAACAGAGTTACTGCAAGGTAACTGTGTCCCCCCTCCCCCATACCAAACAGGGACTGTTTCTCCATGGTGTTCTTTGCCTCAATTCTTACTGTTAGTTTCTTCCTTCTTTTTACTTGTTCAACGGATTATTTACCTTTGCCTACCTATTTGCTTCACACCATCATCTGAGTCTTCATAAATTGCTGGATGGAAATTATCTGGTTTAGTTCCTCTTTATTTCATTCTTTTTTGTGAATTAATGTTTGTTTATTTTCTGGAGAATACCAATTCGTAATTTTTTAAACTCCACCTCCTTAATTATATTGGGAATTTTTTATTACTATTGCCTTCAATCTTACATCAAGATGAACCAGCCGAGAATAAAACGCACACGGGAAAAGCTCTCAATTCCCCATCTGTAAGTTAACGGTCTTTAAGCAATTCTTTGCCCTCCATATCATCACCCTGGCTCAGCAGCTTCAACTTTATTGATACTGAAGAGCAGCAGACTACTGGAAACCATACAGAAAGGCACAGAGTGCCCTGTCAGTCAGCTTGTCCCAGCTATACACATATCTGCTCTTCCAATGCAAACGTTCAGAGAGTTTGGGAGTGGTTTTGTTTTGCTTTTAAAAGAGCATCTCTTAAAAAAAGGTTGAACCTGCAGGACTTGTTGAGTTCTGAGACATCCTTTGGCACACGGTATTTGTGAGAAATCAGCATCTCGGTCATTCTTCAAGCACACCACTGATGGTTTGAATCAGGGCATTTTGAAGCCATATACGCAAAAAAGAAAAAAGTTACATAGCTAAAACTGTTTCAGAAGGCAGAGAATATACAAAACTGAAACACTTCTGCCACATGACATTCATAATGCGATATAACACTTTCTGCCTGACTTTTTTTTTAATTTGAATCATCTTACTGTGCTGAGTATTAATCTTTCCACTCAAAATACATTGCTTTGACAATTTCAATACTAAATGCTTAATTTTTTACTCAATCAAGAATAACAAAAATATATGATATATGTTATGATATATAATGGCAGTTGGTTTAGTATTACCCAAACTTCATGCCTTGAGTTTGTTGTTAAGATAAATATATATTGGGAGAAGTTGTGTTCTTTACGGATACAAGCTTTCCTCACTATTGCAAAACCCAAATACGGTAATAGTTGCTCTTTTCTGAGCTGGAAGATGTTTCATCTTTGAGTTCCAGGTCCCATCAAAGAGCACCCAGTATGGATCCCTCTCCTACATTTGATGAATATTATAAAAAATAGTCAGAAACAACAATAAAAGTTGTCTTTCTCTATAATTAGGAACAGCCAGGATCTGAGAATAGAGAACAAACGATGCCTGCTAAAGGAAAGGAGTAAAGAGAAGAAATGGACAACAAGATCCCTGTGTCAGAGCAGAAAGAGTATAGAGAGAAGTAGGGAAAAAGAAGAATAAACCCAGGCTACAAACAACATCAGGCTCATTACTAGAGCAGCAACAGAAACATGAAGTTCAAAGAAATACTTTTGGTCATTTGCTTTTCGTTAGACCTTCTTTCTTAACCAACTCTATTCTACTGGTTAAAGGACGTTCACCATACCACATCAATTCTGTCATTGGATTAATAAAATAGAAAGATGGCCACAGCGGAACTGGAAAAGATCTTGTCATCAGTTCTGTTAGCCAACACACACCAACTGGAAGTGTTCTGGGAATAACTGCTTCTCTTTTTCTTTTTTTTTTTTTTGGCAATATCACTAAGTGCAACACCAGCACCCAGCAAGTGAAGCCCTCTGAGGGGTGGAGGAAGCTTCTGCTGTGTCATCTACTACAGTCAAACTGTTTCTGTTCCAGGTAACAGCCCTGTTAGTGACCCCAGCACTTCAAGCACATAGTTATATCCACCCTCTCTCCTCTACCTTGCTGAGGATGCCAACTGCTTACTAAAAAGTTACTAAAAACTCTTTTCTTCTAGTCAAAATGGATTTCAACAAACAGTCCGTTGGCACTGCACTACATTAAAAAAATTACTACGTAAATAGACATGCTTGTTTACCAGAAGTAAGATGTACAAGAAATATACCACTATTTATTTATGCTGGGCAACGACAGCTGGAAGTATGCAGGTTTTCCAGTTACTCTCACCCCAAATATACTTCTGGGGAAGTCAGAGGCAGAAGTCACTACCTTATAGTATTTTCCAACATCATCAAAAGGTTACAGAGAAGTAAAACACATTCTTCACAAGACTTGTAATATAGACTAATGAGCTCACCTTTTAGGAAAATGTATAGTGAATTTAGCTAGTTTTAAGTATGTACCTGATGCCCTTCTAATTAAAATTTTACATAGTCAGGCCTTTTAAGTGGAGGAAAAAGGAAACAGACTAAGAATTCACACTTTTGAAACTACAAATATTCAGCTCTCAGAAGAATATATTACAACATAGTCTTGAAAAGTGATATAGAAGCTCCTATCTAAACAGGGCAGCAGTTCTCCTAAATAAATGTATTGATAATCACTTGCAAATCAAAGCTAATTAAATAAAATTTTAAAAGTACACTGTGCCTTACAAACCCATTCTAAAGAACTCAGCCCTGTAACACTCAAATGCAGCACATTTCTTGCTCTAAAACACAAAATAGCTTTAGATTGACAACATGAAGCTTTTAAAATTACAGCATGCAATATTAATAGATAATTAAATATCTTTTTAGGGAAGCAACTTACTTGATTGAGTTTCTGAAGTGATCCTCAGCAGGATTTTTTACTGTGCAACTGTTCAGCAGCCATAAATCTGCTTCAGCAGAGTTGTCTAGAAGACAAAGATACAAATCTGTGTTAAGAATCACAAATCCTACTTTATATCATATTTTTTAAAAAGACCAAACTTAGCCATCAATAATGCATTGACCATGTGCAAAACAACTTTATACTCATCATTTAAAACAATTACATTCTTAGAAGGGAGGTTTTATCTGTTTGTTCTTTTGGTTTTTAGGAGAGAAAACAACAACAAACACACACATGACCATTTCCATTTCCCATTGTATTTTTTCTTTTTTTCTTTTTTTTTTTTTTGTAAAGGAAGAATGAACAGTTACCTCTTTTACCAGCTAAGAAGCTACTAGGTTGGACCTCATTGGCAGTAAAGTTAAGAAAAAAAATGGTTGCTACTCCCAAAAACACACACTCCCTAGAAAAGCCTTGCCTATGCAAAGGCAAAAAGATCACCAAAATGCATAAAGGTATTTTTTCAATTAATGAAGTAGTCAACAAAAGTGGGTTTCAGTATCAAACCAAAATGCCTGCTTCAGCTATGGCCATGAAGTAGTACAACAAAAGAGAAAAATCCAAATTTATGAAACATATCTCTACTAAAGAGAAAAGTCAATGTAGCTAATTTGGCAAGAAACATGGATGTTTCTAGTTCAGATTACATCTTAGCTAATAATAGTTCAGCAATTTTCAACCAGAAGATATTCATAATTTTCTCATATAATTTTCTTCAAGACCAAACCTTTCTGTATGTTCACAGCCGATGTACATGTACATACACCTGTATGTACACAGTTGATATGTAAATGTATTAACACAACTGAATCCTAGAATTACCTGTGGAAGCACATATATAAACCCTAATCCTGTAAAACATGACCTGTAGTGCAGAATTACCAGTACAGCTTGGGGTTTTTTTTGTGAAGTTATGGCTTTTTTTTTTCCTCCCCCAAAGAGCAAAAAAAATGAAGACAATCCATCTCAAATATTCAAGTGGTCGAGAGTTCATCAGAAGAGCTTCTGCCAGTTTGGCTAAAAAATGTGTGCCACTTTCACTACTATCCAGTACATCCTGCATACTGAAGTATCAACTAAGGTATCCTGAAATAACATAAGCCAATGAACAAAGAATAGAGCTAAAACTTCATTTTTAGGATGCCTTGCTTGAATTGACATCCTGCTAAAGCAGAAGGCGGCTTGTAAAGATTTAGGCATGTTTATATATGCACTCATAGTGAACATACCCGCAGAGGTGTGAATATCCTTTTCCCGCATACATATCGCTGGGCTCTAAAATCCTAAAAGTGACTATTTTTTCGTTCTGTCTCACTGCCATTTTCTCCAAATAAGTGATCCTTTACAATTAACTATTAGTCACTTAAGCTAGGAATCAGATATAATGAAAATAGCACATGAAATAGCAACCGAAGAACACACTAAGCTATCTTAAGCAAGAAAAAACATACCAAAGGTTTCTAATATTTGTTGATGGAAACTATGTCCTTAACTTGGATCAAACACTGGCCTCTTCTGTCACAGGGGAAAGGCTACAAGGGAGTCATCAAAAATAACATTCAGCCCT
>VZRU01000054.1:0-22032 GCA_013398155.1 Pedionomus torquatus | reverse complement strand
TCACATTTTCCCATGTGTTGTGCCCTCTTCACTGAATTCACTTTTACATACACACAGCCCCTGCTGATTTTTTCCCCTTCCTCCCCTCTGTCTTCTACGGACACAGCTCACTCCACCTCCTTGGCACCCAGCTGGCTGCATGTAGGAAGCTGCAAGACTAAGCAGAATTGAGCAACTAGCATAAAAAAAAAGGAAGCCATTCTTTAAGTACGCCAGCATGCTTCAAAAGACTGAGAAAGCCCACTGTACAGGGCTCGACAGTAGTCATGCTTAGACCGAGTAGCCCAAGGAAATAGTAAGGACATGATCAAAGGTTGAGGGAGGTTTTCCTTAGCTATGATAACACCATGAGTGTGGTCACTCGAATGTAAAAGCACGCTCACTCAAATGCCAACACTGCCTTTTTTTTTTTAGGTACCAGTTACTTGGAAAGTTAGCTGGGCACACAAAGTCCCCTCCTCCGCATCCGTAGAGCTTTGAAAATTCCAGCCAAAGGGATTCCTAGATTCAACATTATCCCTTAGAGTTTCCCTACAGTTACACAAAGTTAATAGCCCAGCCAGGTGGTAAAAATGCAAAGCATGTAATCTTCCCAGTGCTCACTACAGAAAGACATTTGAAAGCTTAGTCACTATCTTGCTCCTTTTTTTTTCTCATTTTGTTTGTTGTTTTTTTTAAATTAAAAGATAATAGTTTCATCTCATTTCATCTTCTCTGCCATTCTTCCCAGCATCTAAAAAACACTTCAGCCTAACCAATTAAAAATAAAATAAATCTACAACACACTGACTATTTTTAGAAGTATGAGTTAAACTGTACAATCAGAAATATCTTTGTTAAGTCAACAATGAAGATCTGATCCTCCAACAGCAGCACTGCTACAAAAGAGTTACAATAAAGGAACTTGAAGGTCAAATTGTTAACGAGGCAGAGAGGAGGGACATTTGAGATACAGCTCTCTGCCAACCTCGGCCCACATTTGTTAAGAGCCACGGCAAACCTTCAGAACTGGAAATTCTTCTTCTAGTTCCACACATGACGTTTGCAGTGATCAACAGCCTGAAGGGAAAGAAATGGTGTGTATTACGAAAAAAGTACTATTTGCAAACACTGTGCACATATAGTTCAATGCCTTATTCTGAGCCGAGATCTTGGGAGCAGATCTGTTTTTCTTAAAGGGATTCCAGAGAGGACTAGAATAAATAACTTCGTCCCCACCCAGAAGCTTCAGAAAAGAATGCTGATGACCCTTAGCCATTAAGGCCTGGCAAAGAAAGCATCAGCCCACAGCAATACTGGAAGCCAAATTTCAGAGCCTGATGAGAGCTCATGACACGGGCTGTTGGCTGCAGGAACGCAAGACTAAATATAAAGCTCACTTTGTACCTTACTATAGATTCTGAACTGCCAGAGGGGTGGGGGGATAGGAACGAAGGGGAGAGGAAACAGTCTGCTTTGAGAACGCTAAGGGCTGTGAAGACCCTCTAATCACATTCAACTGCCTCTAGCTAGTAACCATTTTGCTTCCTGAAACTGGAATTCATCCACTGGAAAGCGTGGTATAGAAGCCACAAAAGTAGTTCGTTAGGAGCTACCAAAGACCGATAGGAAACTCGAGGCAGAATTCTGCTTTACGCACGTTGCACTGAGCAGCAGTCTCCATGTTCTTACACCAGTAGCCTGGACCCCAGACACAAGCATCATCCCCCAGGAGAGGCTGTTTAGCTGATCCACAGACTCCAAGTTTCTGTGAAAGGAACAGCAGCAGAGTCAGCATCTTGATTTGCACTAAGAGATGGCAACTACAGTGAGGTTCCACCCGCCCAGGTGTGGAAGCAACACTGAGGTAGCTCCCACAGCACCTCAGCTGACCTCTGCAGTCACACTGGCAGCTGAACAAGTAGACACAAAGCAGTAATCTGACACAAGGAAGAATTAAGGTACCCACAACTGCTTCTTCATATTAAGTTTCAAGAAACAGAGCTTCTAGAAAGACACCTTTCTCAAGAAAGGTCACTTAACTTCCTCACACCCCCTTTCAGGGCTTGCTACACCTCATCACTGAACTTTGACATTGGATAACTACTGGCAGCTCTTTTCTTCTGTCCCTCCTTACACAAGGCTGGCAGTCGGACAGCTGTCCATTCATTAAGCCCAAGGCCTTGCACAACAGCATTTGCTCCAACCATTCAGCGTGCTGATTTTCATTCCAGCAGAGTTTCTGCATGGAAGGCACTGAAAGGCACACGGAAGAGCAGACAGGACTGTATCACAGCCCATACTCAATAAAGCTCAAGAGAATAAATGCAATACTCACAGTGCAAACGAAAGTGGGATCCATCACCTCTGCCAGGAGTTGCACAACCACAGGTTCATACTGTTCCACAAACTGAACGCACTGTAAGAAAACACAGGTTGAGGGAGTCTCTTGTAAAACCCTTAGAAAGAAGGGGAAGATACAGGCCCGTACACTACTCACAACACTTCAGTAGTAACACTCCAAACTGATAAACCAGAGGGGTTGAGCTCTGCAGATCAGAAAGGACACAGCATCACACTAACCACACAAGGATCTTGGTTTTTGCTAGCTCATACCTGCCTGCAGCTGTCTGCAGACAGGTTATGATGAGAAAGGGGTCACAAGGCAAAGAACCAAGTAGGATAGACTCTGGGAAAAGAACCAAGTAGGACAGGCTTTGATTTGCAAAGCTTAGTCTCTAATGGTGGAGTTCACTGCTGTCCCAGGAGGAAAGCACACTGAACGAGCTGGAGACAAACATCCTGAACAGGATGGCAGCAATCTAAGTGCAGTAATGACTCTCAAGCGCTTTTTAGCCCAACTAATTACTATTCACTTCAGATCAGGCAGCAGCAGCACCAACGCTTCCCATCAGTAACAGTCAGCCCTCTAGTGGAGAGGCCACCTCCAAAGCACAGAAAGATTTTGGTGTTCTCAGCAGAGACTAACAGCACTGATTAATAAGCAAACCACAGCTATTAAACTGCCTCGCAGCTATTAAACAGCCTCATAGCCGTTTCAGAGTTGCTTTAAGCCTGTACATCATGAGCCTAATAAACTTATGAACAGTTGCCACTCACTGACACTCAGCAGCCTCCTAATAAGATTTCCAGGTAAATCTTGACAGCAGTAGCCTAAGAGGTGTTGCTTTTTGCTGTCTGACTGGAATTACGTCAGCCTACTTCTAATTTCTTTGTTAATCCCCTGAACAGGATCAGTGTGGAAAAAAAAATAAACCCAACTCAAACCTTCAGCTGTTCCCACCCTCTGCTCTTAGAGGATTTCCAGGCAAACCTTTACTGACTACAAATTAGTACAACAATCCAGCCAGCCAATTCAGGTCCTTAAAAGTCTCCATCTATTCAAAGGGCTGCATCTAATCCCCCCATGACCCCCAAACTCCTTTCAGCAAAGAAAGACTGACTACTGTTACAAAAAAACACTAAGAAATGCTGCTCTCCAGTTCTTCCAAATAGTCTACAAGATGTTTCAAGCTTCTGTTCATCTCTACCTTGCCTTGTTTGCACTGGAAAGCAGGCTGCCACACAGCAAGGCCTGTGTGGTCATTTGATTGCCTCACATCAAGGCTGCTCCCTCTTTTCTTGCTTTACTGCCCATAAGAAGCTGCTACACTTTGGTGCTAACTAGTAAAAGCAAAAAAAAAAAAAAACTAGGAAGGATCAGGTTGCTGAATACAAGCCAGTCTCAGCTGCACCTGTGGACAGTTTGTCTCCAGCCAGAGACCAAGGCAGTTGGCCAAACACAGAGACCTCTATCATGAGTACCTGGACATTTATAGCAGAAGTAGAGATAGTTGAAAGATGGACCTAAAATTAGCATGTAGACAGAATATTAGGCAAAAGACTTAGAAAATGAAGTAAGCATAATTGTCACTGTAGGACCTACATTAAGCAAACATCCTTTTTAGCCTGCCCTCTGCATGGGTACATTACCTGATCACTGACAGACTCTGGCAGGAAGTGACAGACTTTTTCCAGTAAAGCCTCAATTTCAGCTGTTGTGGCATTCTTCTCTAGTTCTTTGTCTGCATAAGCTACCACCATCTTGCAGATATCACAGAACCCACCTGCAGGTTTCACTAAAGCTGAGAAGGAAAAACAAAACAGAACCAAAGCCAGACATCAGCACTTAGGTAGTTCCCTCAAACAGAAGAAAGGAGGCAGCAAAGTACTAAAGCTTGTGTTTGCAAAAGAGATGTAATAATAGGTGAACTGCTCATTTTGCAACACCACCAACTCCTCATTACCAACCTGGCTGCTGCTGTGGAGGCTTGTTGGCTGCACAGCATTTCAGCATTATGCACACAGCTTCAGGATTCGTTGCCTCCAAGAGCATGTCAATCAAAGCCTGGCCATAGACATCTATGAAGTCCTTACACTGGTCTTTGACACTTCCTGGGAACAGGTAGCAGATCACCTCCATTTCATGTACAATCTCCTCCTGAAGCACAGTGAAGGAGAAATTGAAAATGAGGCATAGAAATCCAACTTGATTCGTAAGTATGTTTTTTCTTTATGCTGTCACACCCAGGATAAAAATCTCGCTCTCATGAAAGCAGGCAAGAAAATTAGCTTTGCTTCCCCCCTCTAACATAGACCCATTTAAGCCAGAGCCTAGGAAGAAGTACCATTTCTACTGCTTACATACCTCTGTCTTGTTGCTCTCCAAGAGGCCAGTCACTTCTTTCACCATGGTTTCACATATTTCACACAGGGAAAAAGTCTTCTCTTGAACTGAAGCTTTCTGAGTACACAGAAGAAACATACACAACAGAAAGTCAGCACTTCATCATATTTGACAGGGACAATTTGCACAGGATCAGCCTAACAGCATTCAAACTCAGATGCAGCACACATTCACTTACCTAGATGGACAGCTTCAGCTGCATTCAAAAGGTCCTGCAGAAGCCAAAACCAACCTCGAAGGACCCAGTAAAGAGCCTTTTGGAATCAACAGTCATTTTGTACAACTAATTAAGACTACAGTCCCCAAGTTGTATAAGGAGGGGAGTTGAATCTAGTAGGCATGGAGAAATAAGCAGCCTCACAGGGAGTGGAGTATTTTTTTAAAATACAATAATCAAGGACAAAGTAACTACCCAAACTGAGAGCACCCTCCTGGTTGCAGAGGAAGCCTAGAAATGGAGGGACTCTGTTAGAGGGAAACTGTTTTGATCCTGATAATCAGGAGTCATCTGTCCTCAAACAAGGCTTTCCTTTTCAGAAAAGCCTCAGGCCATGTCTTCCTAAAGGCCATGGGAAGCTAAGGTGCTTCTCCAAACTCGGAGCATTCTGACTCTGACCACTCACCTGCACATGCAGAATGCTGTCCCATTTTTAAGAGGGACCAAAGCATAACTCCAAATGTAGAGTTCAAGTGCGGCAATTTGTCCTCTAACGTTTGAGGTATCATTTAGAATGGTTGCAGCAGTGGAGTATAGCAGCCAAAGTTCCCATTTCAATCCTGATTCATTACCTTATAACTTTGGTTTACCATAGACTCTGCTATTCTAACAAATCAGTCAGCTCTCCTACTTCACAGATCAATGTCAGAAACAAGAAGAGGCCAGGAATCTGTATGGAGGAAGACTTGGATTTTCTATGCATAAAAGCTCCTCTTTACGTTTCACCTAGTTCATTATACTGAAGTAAAAAGGAAGGCAAAGCTGTTGAGCGCAAGAAGTCCATCTTACCTCCACTGTTTCCGTTTTCACTTCATGAACCACTTGAGCTGGCACCAGAGTCTGAAGGGGAACAGATTTCACGGAAGGACAGAACCCAACCATGGCACAAATGTCCTTTGGTTGCTGGAAAGAGATGTATAAGTCATTTTTAAAATCCTAGAAGGCTCTGCCCTTTCGATGGAGCCTGTGAGCAGGCACAGAGAATAAAGTTTTAAAGGACTCCAACACAACCAGAAGTCTTGTTGACTACTTCTACTTCAAGTATTGCCAAAGCATTTGATACGGTTATAGGCAAGACAACTACCAGGTGAAAATTAGCAGTTCCTTTAAAAGAGGAAGAGGTTAGCCCACATCCATTTAAAAACCCCACGGACCATGAGCTAATCCACTATGCGAGCCCTTCAAAGGAATTGACTTAAGAGCTACCAACACCAAAACAGGCCACCAGCATCGTATTAGATCTGCATCCGTGAAGCCACTCCCCTGAAAGCTTTAAGTAACCAAAGAGGCTAATTATCCGGAATCCAGAGTTCACCCAAAAGCTGAAAGAAATGCCTAGAAGAAAGGACTCCTTTTCTCATCCACAAACTACCTTCTTTAAAGCACCCAGTAACATCACATTTTGCAAACAGAAACAGATTCCCACATTATTGAACACAGCCTATAAGAAGTTACCCATGTTAAAACCTAAGCCCAAAGCTTTTTACAAGTACCTGAAACTAAATTTCAAGTGTTCTTTTCACAGTGAGAAGGAAAAGAGCAATCAGAAACAAAGCCTTTCAGAAGGCTAAGTTTTTCTCAAAGGTTTTAGGAATATATATTACTAGCTACAAAAATAAATGCCAGACATGAGGCAAACTACTCTAAGGGGACCACATTATACCCACATAGTGTCAGAGCCTATACAGAGTAATACACAAATCTTAAATAGACTTTAGGTGGGAAAATTCAAGTCACCTTTGGTTCTATGGGTGATGAGAAGATCATACCCCACTCTGTCACCAGGGCATCAAGCTTCTTACAGCAGAAGCTTATGCAACAGTTAATACATCATGCCACAACCTCATGCACAGGCAAAAGCAGTATCTCAATGATACAGTGCTGCTTCAGATTACTCCAGGCAGTACCTTTAAGTCAAGCCCTTTGGTTCATGCATTGTAAGAAGCATTTCCAGATTAATGTTACAGCAATACCCACATACACACAACATGGTCTCCCACAGAGAGATGACAGACACAAGGTCTCCCAGGCCTGGTTAAATACAAAAGCCCAAATAGCTCTAGGAAGCAGGAGCCTAAAGGCCTCCCATGTCTTATTTTCAATTCATATACTCCAAATATCTATATGACTGTCTTGGATTTAAATATTAACCAAGAAGCTTCACCCAAGCCCTTTTGAGCCCAGGCTTTAAAAAAAGAAGCTGGCAGGAGCCACCAGCATGCTTTTTCCAAAGCTAACCCTTCTTGAATGAAAGTGGGCATATTTTCTGCTGTATTGCCCAAAGAATAATCAGGCTGAAATCCTAGTAGTACAAGCTGGTATCTGGAGCTGGAAGTAGGGCTGCCACCGGAGGAAATCTATAGTCTCTCTCTGATTTAATCACATAAATATCCCTTGTATCTGTCAACACCGAGTACAACCACACCATGTACACAGCTAATAGAGCAAGAAGTGAACTACAAGCAGGCTATCACCACAGGCAAGTTGCTCACCTACCTGATCCTTCTGTTGACAGGGGAAATTGGAGACAGAGGAAGAAAGGAGAAATTAGAGATAACAGTTAAAAGAAAAAAATAAAAAGTCAAGCACTTGGAACTGCATATACTCTTTCCATGAAGATGATGGTCCCCACCCCAAAGATCCTCAGCGCTAGTCAGCTGTGTATTCATAAATTTGGAATAACCTGTAATTTACATTGCTTGTGGCATCTAGACACTGCATTCTTTAAGGAAAGGCTTACTCACTTTGAAAAGACTTTGAAATCTCTGGATAAAGAGGTAAAATATACTGTATGCTGCTGCAGAAGACCAGAGCTGGTGCAGCATCACTCAATCTCCACGGCTCCTACGAAGAGCCCGGAGAGCAGGAGTCTTGATACAGCAATTCCAGAAGAAGGATTTTTAGTATCCCTTCAAATAGACACTCTCTCTAAAACTTGAGCTGATTTTTCAATACTGTGATAGACCAACTCTACTACGCTTAGCATGGTGTTTGGTGGGGAGGGAGGAAGTGGTACAGGACTAACACAAAAGCCTACAGAGGAATACGTGTAATGCACCTTCTGCATTTCAAAGGATTAGAGTGCCTTTTGCACCGCTAAGCGGTTGTGAAAGAAAAGGAAAGTGCTAAAGAAAGCATACCGAGACTGAAGTTACTATCCAAATAAATGCCAAGTTCAAAGCACCAAGACTTACAGAGCAAGGGCTCTCCCCATACTTTCCTGTTTCCAAATAAGTTAGCTACACAAACCAGAAAAATAACCAAGAGAAAATATTATTTTCTACTGATCTTACCATGTGCATCATCATTTGGATAGCCAAGTCAGAATATTCAGAGATGTAATTCTTGCACTGCAGGAAGTGGGAAAAGAAAGTCTTGTAAATACCAAACTGCTTCAGCTGTAGAGTCAATCTAGAATTTTCTAATACATCAAGGTATTAATTTACCTGCTCTACTTAACTATTCTGTTGTCTTTCAGAGCTTGCCTCGAATGTAAGATGGCATTTCAGGTTCAATCGTTGCACACAGCTGCTTATCTGATGAGTTCCCTTTTCTCTTCCACCCAGAGCAAAAGCACTCCTCCACATCAGCAGGGACACAGGACCACATTGCCCCACCAGATCATTTTTTATGAAAAAGGCCTTTAAGGGCTAGCAGCAATCTTGTGTCTTTTTCCTCCTCCCCATTCCCATCCACCCCACCCAACTTTCTTGACCGGAAAGTTTATGATTTCATTGTTGTTGTTATACTATGTAACATATCCCACATGACACGCTCTCCTTTGTTTTATTAAATAGGGATTAAGGCACTGAACAAGCTATTTTGTGTTTGTATGCAGGAAAACATTTTTAAACAAAAAAAATGAGATAACTTACTATATCAGACATTCCAGGTCCCAAACGGTCACATTCCTCCTTGGCATGAGCAACCAGAGACTTTACAAAAGATGAGTTTGTCCTCACAGCTTCCTGAACATCAGTCACCAGATGAATGCAATCTTGGCATACATCCCCACTTCCCTGGACAAAAAGCAAAAGGAAACTTCAGTTCATGTATCTTCACACAGTTTCTGTTACTAGCAAGTTTTAAAGGTTATTTTAAACTATATACAAACCTCAGCAAATACTACAGAACACTCAAAAGCCTGAACTAATATGAATAGACAAACTACTGCTGGTATGTGTACCAGCCACTAGATGGAGATTAGGTACCTACTTGGCTCTGAAACCCAAGATAACTGTTAAGATACCCAATCTGCAAAATCTCTTGGTTTGGTTACAGACCACAGTGGGTAGGTTTCTAGATCTGGCACAGATCCACCCACAGAAGCTTGTTCTCCACCCACCCAACTGTTTAAATGCTGTATCAAGGCTTGTTATCAAGACTGAGCTTCTACGCACAAGTTCATTGTCTCATCCACTCCCCTTTGTCAACTATCCATTCTTTTATGACCCAGTCTGTCACCTCTTGATTCAGAGATGAATGCCTCCCCTGAAGCTAACAGACTCAGAGTGTGGGAGGAAGTCTTCTTTCTTTGAACACTGGTGCCAAGCTTGCTCTCAGAAGAAATTGTTTCCAGTCAGACCTGCTTGACTACTAGAGTAGCCGGATGTTCTAGCCCAGCACAAGACTGGTCTTTATAGACTGTGGTTGTTAACCCAAGATTATAAGTATCATCCACAGGGATCACCTTACTTAGCTTTAAACCCACAGGATAAGGACAAGGGTAGTTTTTTCAGGACAAGTGAAATGGGCACAAACTTGAACATAAGTAGTTCCATCTAAACATGAGGAGGAACTTCTTCACTTTGAGGATGGCAGAGCCCTTGGAAGAGGCTGCCCAGAAAGGTGCTGGATATGTTCAAAACCCAACTGGACAAGTTCCTGTGCAACCTGCTCTGGGTGGACCTGTTTTGGCAGGCAGGTTGGACTAGATGACCTCCAGAGGTCCCTTCCAACACCATATCATCCTGTGATTCTGTAGCTGTGTGCAGCAGCACAAAATTCAGTGGGAAACACTCGGGTGAAGAACATCAGATTAATCTGTGCCCAGTACAACAATCCCTTACCAAGAACCACCAGTAAGTTCTTACACAAAGGAGCACTGAAGCTGTGGAGCAAAAAAATCATGCACATCTCTTCCATGCTGGAATAGCACTGCACCCTTACCTTAGAATTCTGTTTGGGTTTGTCCTGAGGGTAAAGGAGAAGAGGCACATTTGCCATAAATGGGGATGCCAGTTCAGAGAAATCCAGCTCTGGTATCTTATTGGACTGGAGCTGTTTCTGAAGTTTCATTGCTGCAAGGTGTTTCTGAAGGGGCTGGCACAGCGACAGAGCACTACATACAACTTCAGGTTTATCCTAAGGGAGGTAAGATTCATACAGAAAGCTCTAGACTGATGTCACTTCTATACAACATTCAGAGTAGAGAGTCATTCAAGTTGAAATATGACAGGAAGGGAAAAAAATGTTTTTGCAGCAAGAAAACAGTCTTCAAATTTACACCATTAATTGCAACAGCAGCGATCCATGCAGAATCGAAGGGATCAAATGCACAATCTTATGTAGAAAAACTCGAGCATCAACAGGAGGAAAACTTCACTCCAAGAGACACAAATGATCTACTTACTAGCTCTTCTTTGATCATATCCATGATAACGGGTAGATAGGAATCCACAATTTCTTTGCACTCAGAGACCAGGGCTTGGTCAGGAAGAAACTCGCATGTCTTTTCCAAGTAAGAGCGAATCTCATCCTATAAGAGATAAGGCAGGCTATAGACTAACAAATTATCTATCTGTATCTATATGCAGGACACAGCCTAAAAAAAACCCTCCCTTGGACTCAGGTAGGTCCAGGCAGTTGGCAAGTAAATTAGAATGATGTTTTATACTATAGGTCTGTTTCCTCCGGTGCTGTACTTCCAATGCAGCCTTGCCAAAATGAAAACATGAATTAATGTTTGCAAGGCCCACACAACAGTCTTGCCGGCATAGAACATTCACATTTAAAAAGAGGAAGTGAAATTAGGGCAAATGGGACAGTGATTTCTTTATACAAAGTATGCCCAGGTTCACGAAAGAAAAAGGAAAGAACCAAAAATAAAGTCCATTTGATGTAATCACTAACATTTAGACACACTTTTCACCCCTAGACACCCTTAGAAAGCCACATCCCATCTTCAAGATCAATGGCCCACTGACACAAGAACAATTTTAATAAGCATCTAGAGTTAATCTAGGATGTGTTAAAACATGAGAGGCTCTAGAATTTGCTAATCTCTAAACCATACGAGGCTGCTTAAAAGCCTTTCCCCCCACCACGTACTCTGGCCCCTTTCAACATTTGCTGCTTAAGTTGGGAAAACATCAGACTAGTCTTCCACCCCCTCACCCTGCAATCTTGTTAAGACAATGAAATCAAGTAGTGCCTTGGGACAAGGAGGAGAGCTCTACTTACCTCCGTGCCATTATCCTTCAAAACCTTGCCAGCCACTGTCACAAGTTCCTTACACAAGTCACAGGGGATACTGTTCTGAAGAGACAAGCAGAGAGTCACTTTGAGACAGAATTCAGTCCCTGTAAATGCAGCATGCAAATAAGAACAGGAAGAATGAGCATCAATCACATTTGGAATTGAAGTTAAGGAAGGACTACTGGCTAAAACCTGGGTGAGAAGAGGTGTTCCAAATACAGCCAGCTCCAGCCTCTTCAGTAAATCAACACAGTGCAAAGCAGCAGGTATGCTACCTCTTGCTCCTTTCACCTAGTCCTATCTCCCTTGAAGCAAAAAGCATGTTACCCTGAGAAGCCTTCTCCTGAAGCTCTTTTACCTTACTCCTCAAAGATTCACACTTAGAAATCTAAGAATTTTACAAGATCTGGTAAAGCAGCACTTGCATCCAGTACAAACACAACTTGAAAAGCCACACTAAACATAACATTTGTACCATTATTTCCTGTCATCATTTTCATAATTTAGCATATGCTGCAAATTTTGTGGAGCATTAACTTATGAGAAAGACTTAAAGTATCATACAGCTTTTTTTTAAATAATAAACCTATCAGTTTGGCACTGTTCAAGTTAAGAGTGAGAAAAGGCACTACAAATTTCTTCTATGAGTTGGTTTAATAAAGAGGAGCAACTCCGAAATCCACTCGCTCCATTCCACACATCGCTTGGCAATTGTGCAACAGGTCACAGGAGAAGTCAGCAGACAAGTTGCGCAAGGCAGAGAAGTGGAAAGCAACCTTTATCTAGCACCCAAATTAAGGGAGAGTAACCAAGGCATACTCAGATGTAGCACTTAGACTTGAAAAAAAAAAGTCATCAGCATAGCTAAACCAGCTACCTCAGCTACTGGTGGGAGGAAGCCGTCTCAGGAGTTGACACCTACCACAGCAGGCTTGTTCCAGACATTCTGCTGGCAGTGTTTCACCGCCCCGCACTGCGACGCTGTCCGAAGATTCTGACACCATACCTCCGTACCCTTCACACAGTCCTTCTGCCACAAAACAGGGCTTGCCACAGCTGCCAAATAAAGAAATCAGTCTTTCACAGTTGCACGTTTGAATGATTTTCAGTCCCAAGTAAGCAGGTTAATGCTGTATGGTATAACCACAAGCCTTCCATTAAAATGACTAGTAAATCACAGTGGCCTAAAGGTCATTTCAATCCAACAATCTCTACCTGAACCATGAGTCCCAAAGACAGATTACACAGCCACAGAAAATCAAAACAGCTGAAGTTCTTTTGTGAACTTCTTCTTTGAAGTGTCTGAGCCTGAGAACCTCAGTAGTCCATTGGCTCATCATCCACCTTTTAAAACAAAAACAAACCAACCAAAAGCAAACCCCACACTTTGCTTTCTACACAAGAACCACCAGATTACTCAAAGAGAAACTACTCGTTGCAGAAATCCACAATTCAGAGAGCTACAACCAAAGCTACAATCCTCCTGTCCTTCAGTCTTGACCCAGGAGGCACATCTAGCCTGTAATTACTGCCTGCATTCCTGCTCCCAGGTGAACCACCCTTTTCTCATGCAGCAACTCAAGGAGCTAGCAAACTAATCAGATTAGAAGCCACACCACCACACACATTTCATGGAGAACTTAACAGCCAGGTGCAGACCAAAACACTCAACAGAAAGTTTCAAGTCAAAGCAAAAGAGGGGCAGAAAACAATGTAAGACATGTTCCGTCAGTTCCATCAGACAGTTTTAATCCCATCAAAATCTATTTAGCCTTTGTTTCCTCTTGGTCAGTTCTTCAGCTGTGTCAAGGAAAAAAAAAATACAAATCCTTGCCCCAACATTGCCTTCCACCCTACATGGGATTCTCTCACAACCTATAAAGGTTTGAAGTAAAACACAGAATCCCATTTCTGGACAGTGTTCCTAAAAATCTTCAGCTGTGTCAAGGTATTAGTAAGTAATACTAATATTAGTAAGTAAGAGGACAAGTTAGTTAACCATACCTTTTAGCTGACTTTCCAAGCACTGGGTTGGTTGGGGGATTTTTTTATGCTCTCTGAACTGGACAGCTAATTTCTCCCACTTCTCTAAAACAATCTTGCTTGTCAGTTGACTCAGGGTCTTCAGGAGTCAATCTCCTACACTGCACTAACCTACGAAGAGACAACTCCTAAAATACCACAGGAGACATGCTTCAAGGAAATTTGTCATGGTCTAAGCCCAGAAGGCACTGCTACCAAAGTTTTAGGAGAAACAAAAAAAGCAGCCCATTCAAACCTATTAGCTGTATAGGTGTTGTTTAGGAGCCATTATTTCCACATCAATGCTGTTTACACATCGCAAAACAGTTGAAAAATTACACTGTCAACAAAGAACCAGGAATTAAGCTGTTTGATTCCTACAGAGCTTCTAGTACGGTTATGAAGAAATGCTTTTCCATCTCTCACATCTCTGTTCTAAGCGATTAGAAGACCAACTTAACAGCTGAACTACTAGTGCATCTACTAGGTTCATAGCTGCAGAATGGCACCCACAAAGCAGTATTTATCTGGCTCTCAGCTGTTGATTTATAAAGCCTGTTTACACTGGATTTCATGAGGATTGACCCATTTATTTTAATAAAACTGTGCTCTGTGTACTCAGTCTTCTACAGAAACGTATGAAGTTTGCCACCCTCTCTCCCAGCAAAATGTCTAGATTGCATATTATTCTTCAGCAAGACAGCACACTAGGACTGCTTACAAAACCACAGGAATAAGACTTCAAAGCTTCTAATAACATATGATTAGCAAAAATATTTACAGATGGCCTATTTTAAATTACAGCATTATCAATCTGTAAGCTTCAGAGTAAGCTTCAAAGTCAGGCTGGTCAGCCAAGTAGCTGTCAGCTCTGGCAGGATGACAATAACCAAGTATATGCTTGGGTGAAGGAAAGAGTTATTCCTCCCTTTCAGATACTGGTATAAGCAACAGTTGAAAGGCTACAGAAGGCAGAGTCAGAGTCTGGCTAAAGTCAAGCAAGACCTTGATTTTCAACAGTGTAATTAAAGTTTCCCAACTATTTACAAGTATAGCTTTTAACCTATGCCTTTAGATACGTAAATCAAAAGAAATTTACTTACTCTCCCCTGTTTGAAACATACTGCAAAACTACTAAATCCGAGTATAAAACTCTACCAATAGTTATTCCAGGCAGTTTTCTCAACCTCTTGACCTAAGAAGTTGTTTAAAACCTAAATTTAGGAATTCATGCCATAACTTGCACTGATCTAGCTCTTAATAAACTTTCAGTTCTCGTCACTAGTCTCTACCTAGTTTTGCCAGAACATCTACCAGCTAGTTTTGTTCCTCCATTATAAATGCCAGACAGAAGAAACACTGTGCTTCAGATTTATAATTACTTATCAGCTTTTTTTTTTGTCTCTGTCTTTAACAACTTTCCAGCTGCATGGCTTCTGAATCAAACAGATGCTCACAGAGTCAATCACTAATGCTCTGACTTGCTAAGACACAGAAAGGGGTATTGGCAGGGCAGCAGCATTTTGCCAGGTCACGACACCGAGGCAGACGAAAACTGAGGAGCAAGGCCATAGTCTTGAGACCTTTTGAGGTGAGTGGAGTGCAGCTTGCAGGTAATTCTGTTCAGAAAGGGGGGTGGAGGGAAGTCTTGAATGATTTTTCACAGCACATTAACTACTTGATACCTCTGATTTCAATGCTTCCCTGTATCACATCTCACCATTTCAGAAAGAGAAAAAGAGCAATTTCTCAGAAAAAGGCCCACACAGCCATATTTTGTTCAGACTCTGCTCAAAGCACTGCCAGTGGCCACACAGGCACTTCTGATTTCAGAATAAGGACACTGATGTTACCTGCAATCCCCTACAGGAGACCAAAGACAAAAATTTCAGAAGAGCATCGAAGGGTTCAAAGGTCAGCGAACACTGAAAACTAGTTTCAGGATGCAATCAAGCACTCCAAACACCTACTCATTATTTAAAGTCCTCACCCCCGCACAACATCAGAGCAAGATGAAATACCAATAGACCTAATGAAATCTCCTCCCNCCCAAAAAAAAAAGCCAAGAGATTCAGGAAACGTGCATCAGCTACGCCATGATGATTAAACACTTATTTACAAAAGCAGAAACTGGAGGAACAGCAGGGTCATTTCAGTCATAAAGGACACCGGGGAAGTTCTTTCCTTGTGAGAAGGCAACTCTACATTGGATGCTTTCAGTACAGATCTTTCTGGTCAGTGACATGGGAAATTTGTTTGTTAGGCACATTTTAGAAAGCAGCAACACAGAAAAGAAAACACATGCTAACTATGTCTTCTTTTCTTTCATCTTCCACAGTTACTTTAAATATAGTTAAGATTGGATTAGGTTATTCTGCATCATGTTGAAATACCTTTATTACATAACCCAATGTCTAATGTGAAAGGATGCACCTTTATTGCAACAATATCCACCCCCCCACTTTCAGAACCTTCTGTGAAAAACAGACATAAAATTAACAAAATTGCATTAATTCAGATCATGCAGATTCAGAAAAGAGTAGCCTGAAATCCTTTATGAGTCCCACTACTTCTTCCTTTAGCTTGTTCTTCTATTTAATTATGAAACAGCATTTTTCCCCTCCTATATTAATTTATGTTACAACAAAAGCAAACATGCCAGGGAAGCACGTTAAGACCTTGTGCTGGTTCACATCAGAACAAACAGTTCTGAGCCTTAACATCATCTTACCTCTCCCCTCAAATCAAAATAGCCTCTTCTGCAAGAAAAGTGTTACCTTGATGTGGCATTGCACACGCTTGGCACAGTGACAACCTATAGAAAAGCAGTTACTTCACACAATTCCTAATTCTCACAGGATAAACCAAATGGGATTACCTTCTTTGTCACCTTTGCCATCCCTTTATTTCATGTATTCTTCTATATCTAAGGGTCATCCATTTTTGAACAGACTTCTCCTTTTTCTAGAGATTAGTTCTCAACAGTCACATGTCACTCACCCAAACCTGCCCCCCCTTCCCCAAAGTTCGGTGCTCTAAAAATAGCAGCTCACAAGAACAAGTTTATCTGTGAAGGCCAGGGTGTTTCTTTACTCATCCTCTTCACTGGTTCCTCCCTTCTGGAACTGCTTCACAGATACGGTTTCTTCAATTTTAGAAGGAATGGTCATTCGCTCCACCAAGTTCTTCCTAAATTAAGCAGTGAAAGAAAATGGAGGAGGAAAGAGAAGCGGGGGTAGAAACACAATCCATGAATAAAGGGCACATCTTTCAGATGTGAAAGACTTCCCATTTTCAGGCATCCAGCCAAGTTGACAGCCAAAAGGCACCCTAGGATCCTTGCATATGCTTGCAGCTTCTTGAAGCAAATAAAACCAAAAGATTCATACCCACTCCGTCCTCACTGAGGCTCGTGTCTGACAGACAAGAGAGGCCATTTCCCAGAACAAGTGTTGCCTTAGAAACACAGCCTGAAGCCCAACAACACAATCAAAATCCTCCACAAGCCGAAGGGTAACAGCAGAAAAGGAAGGAGAAACCTTTTTTTGGAGAATCAGGTCAGCAATTTAATGCTGTCAGAACATCAGTAATGGAGTCCTGACAAGCCACAACTACTGCATATCTCATGGGGCTCTGCCAGGACTTCACACAAAACCCAGTTTAAAGGCTGTGAAGAGAAACCTGCAACTGCTCCCACAGGGTACTATCCTACTTATTTCAGCCACCGTGCACTACTCCCCAAAAATTTTTCAAAGCAGCAAATGCCAACAACGATCTCCTTCCCCAGCCTTAGGCATCTGGAATAGAAACACTAACACAGTCAGAAGTCAGTGAAGTAAGAGGTGACAGCCCTGCCAGACACCACCACCTTTTCTACTTGGAAAAGTCCCACATGTGAAAGCACAGTTCAGTTCCTCACTTCTCTTCAGGAAGCAGGAATCTAGAAGGAAGCTTGGAATGGCTGCTTTTTAATTACCATTCTGCAAGGACAGCTACTGGAAAATTGTTAGGGTAATTGACTTTCCTGAGAACAACCTTCCCTTCCCTCTAGCATTTGTGTTTTTCTTCTCTTCTTCCAGGGAGAGCCAGCCTGAATTTCTTCCCGAGATTCTCAGAAAAACATGCTAAGCAATCCCCTCTGCAGCTGTACTGATAATGAGACTTTTGTGATCATGCTTGAAAGTTAGCACCTTATATAAGCTTCTATGAACTAGGATTCTATATGGGCCAGATCAGATGCCCTAAAAAGCCAGAGGGATAAACCAGAAAACTATTGCCCAGCACACAAAGAAATTCAGCCAAACTGCTAAGAAAACCTTGTTGTGAGCAACATTTTTACAGACAACCTGCAGTTAGCAAGAGAAGGGAAGAGCTGAGCTGCTGTTCACTCATTGCATTGAAGTCAACTGTGGAAGATAACTTGGGATGCTGTAAACTCCTATGCCTTCACGACAGTTTAATTTGTTCCGAACTTATTAACATATTCATCAGGAGGGATGCTTTTTCCCAGGCTGTCCCACTTGGCAATGTTTAATTAAGACTGTTCATAATCTTCATAATCTCCCAGAAATGCCTCATAGACCAAGCGAATCCATCAGTCTCTGCCATTCTGTGCTGTCACTTCCTGACTTTTCCCCATTTCTTTCGAGAACTGCAAAAGCAAAGCGTGTTTAAGTTAAAGTCAAGAGGGATCAACTTCTCTTCATCAAATCTTACAAAGTGTCAACAAGTCAAGGAGTGACCTCAACCTAAAGTTATCTGAAGGGCTCAGTACTCCACAACCTCTCTGGTCGGTTAGTGAGTTTAAGTAACATTTAAGAAGTTGTAATGACACCCTAGTAAACGACGCCAAAGGTCTACTATGCTTCTGCATTAATAAGGCAGTAAAATTATTGCAGTATTTGAGACGTTACAGGCAATTTGTAGAAAAAAAATGGATGAAGTCTGGGTAGCTGTTATCAATACACCAGTCATCGGTTAAAAGTCAGTCTTCCTCTCTAGCATCTACTGACCAAATACCAAGCTTGACACGCTTGTTACTAGCACAATTCCACGAGAAATGAGTTTTGAGTTAACACCATGATTGGGCTCTTCCTCAAAGTGGGGAACACATTCTCACTTCGGTATTATCTCTGCTCTAAAACATTGCTCTTCCCTCAAATGCTCCCATGCTTCCCTCACCAGAAAATAAGCGTGGTAAGAGAACCAGGATGCACATGTACATGCAATCAGAACAAAGTTAAAGACAGAACAGGACGAGCTCTACTGACCCAGTAAGTTCTCCCAGTTACTATAAAGGTTGCAAGAAATTACTTTCCATGTTGACCTGAGGTTGCTACCAGGTAGGAAAGCAAGACCCAACTTTTGCCTGAGAGTTTTCTCCGACAGAACCAAGAAGAGATTCAAGGGCATCTGGTAGTCATCAGGAGTAAGTGGGCCCTGCAGTATGTTAAAATATTCCCAAGAAGTTATGAGAAACATATTTCCCTGCAGCAGATCCCTGCAGAAATACACTTAAATGTTTTGAAGAGACTTGTTGTTTCTGTTCTGGTGTTTATTTGGAGGGAGGGGATGGGGACAGATTTCATGCTAGTCTCTGCAGAAATTCTGTATTCAACATTCCCCTTACACCTGGCAAATATATTTGCAAAACAAGGGTCGGAAAAATCTGTTAGTTATGCAGAGCACCATGTCTGTAAGAGAAAAGTCACTTGCCACAGGTTATACTGCAGTCCCAGCAAAGCACAGGTGAAATCCACAGGCACCTATAAATTTCAGAAAACAGAAGAGCAGTTCAACACACTGCCAGAAAGAAACAGAAGAAGAGTCTCAGGAGCAATGCTCTCTTTCACACTGCTGCCAGAAAAGTACTTTAACCCAGAACGAGTGCCAGATGTGGAAGACAACTCAATAGGAATCTCCCTTAGGGAAAGGGAAGACCCCCACAGCTGAGCATCAAAAGCATGCCAGAGGGACAAAAAAGGCCATTTTAATGAGCAACTTCAGATAGGACTGCAGTTAGCAACGGGAGAACCTGAAAAAGGCAAACCTTGGTGTTCAAGGGGAAAGCATAACCTACCGAAGCATACAGTGATGAAGCAGCTGATAGCAGGAAAGACAAAAGTGTTAACCTCCAATCTCTGCATACTAACAGCTTGCATCCCAATGTGAAGAGTCAAAGGATTTTAAACTCTTGCATTTGGAAAAAGAAAGCCTTGAAATCTCATTGCAAGATTCAGTTAATTAGCGTCTCCAAGAAAAATCCCTCTATAGGCAGACTTTTACAGAACTACAGAACGAAGCTGAAAAACTAGTCAGGGTAAACAGTGTAAACATGAGACTCCTTACTGGAAGAGAAAGAAAAATATTGGTATCTGAAATTAAACATTGCTCCCTGACCAAATACACAGACAAGCATTGCCTCAAATTATACACACACACTTCAAAGACCACAAAGTACCCCTCTTAACTTGTAATAGGAACTCTGATTTCTTAATAGCAGTAAATTAATTGCATACAAACCTGCTACATAAAGAAAAAAAAATTAATGGAAAATAAATTAGTAAATCCTTAAACAAAGAACAAACAGAAACCTTTTTGTCATGTAGTTCTAAGGCGTTGCCCCAAGCCTGTTTTGAAAAGAGTCAGATCCACATGAACCAAAAACCCACTGACTGCCTGCAGTAACTGGTCCTGCCTCCCCCACAAATAGAAAGTATGAATCCTCCTGTATGTTATACCAGAAAACCCTCCCTAAAACAGCACAGTCCAAACCCCCAGAGAGTCCCAGCTGACATCATCATCACCTGATGGAGACACAGTTCAGTTTTGCTGACAAGCTCCTACTCTCTTGTTCCACTCTCTGCATCATCTCGGTTTTCAGATTCCCAGAACAGCTTCTCTGTGATACGCAGAACAGCACTAACTGAGATTGTGAAAAAGACAGCATGAGGCTTCAGAAGCTCTGCAGATGCGATCGCATATTTCACCAAGCGCAACCATGACCAGGCAAAAACAGCTTGCGCAGCTCCTCCAGACACAACACCAAGAACAAACATTTCTATTTATACCTCTCCTGCAAACAAGGAGGAGATTGTGCAAGGGCAGGTTTACACAAGCCACATGACTGGTGCACTATCGAAGCACCACTTTGTTATGCGACAGTCGTAAGGTGCCTCAAACCCACAGCACAATCTCTTACTCCTCCAAAAAAACAAGAACGTATTTTTTAGAGATAAGACACCTCCCACTGTTTGCTTAACTTCAACTACAGGCTGCACCAGCCTAACATTTTTGTTAGAAACCACATTCCCAACTAGAGCAAGCCTGCAAACTACAGAGCATAGTTCCAAGTTCAATTATTTGCTTTTTCCACACACTCCAGAAAACTCAAGTCAGACTATCTCAGCCTTCAATTTTCCTGTCCCCAGATGTTCTGACCAGCATTTGCTAGAGGAATCATGCGTCACACAAAAACCTTGGAAGATTAAGTTTACTATTCTAGGAAGGGTGATATATTCATATCCTCAAACCTTTGACCTTCCACTCCCAGCTTATTTTACCAGAAGGGAAAAAAAAATATAGATACACACACATATATACACTTCCAGCTCAAGAGAAGCAGACTCACGCTTTAACTACCCACCCAGCCTTCCTTCTTTCCCGGTCTCAAAGCCAAGCAATGATCACAGTGCCTGTCAGCAGTGTGGGTATCTCCAGTCCTGTCCACCCTGCTTTAATTCCTTCTTGTCTCCCTTCAAGTGAAGATGCACAGCAGCACTGTAAGTAGGTCAACCAAAAAACCTCATAGCCATGCTGTAAGCCAGCCAAGTCACTCCATTAGGGTATGCCAAGGGTGGCTAGATTTTGATACAGCTAATTAGTTTGCTTAGTCAACAAGAACAGCGTTTTAGGTTGTCACAACAAAATCTTCAGAAAAATCTGCAGGACACTATCATAGGTGAGTCAATTAGCAGTCATAACAGGACTTTGGTGAAAAGAGGCAGATGTTTATTTGTGTTAAAACAATGACTTCCCAAAGAAAAACAGGCCTAACGAGTCTCCTGCTCTGCTCAGTTGCACACACATGCTTTTAACAGGTAGACCAAGCAAACTCCCATTGCTGAACTGGTTTCTCATTACAATTTCTCTAAATACACTAATGGGAAACCTGGGGATACTTCAAGGCAAAGCCTTTTCACTTTTTAAGCACAAAAAACTGCAATGATTTTAGCGATTTGGAAACAGCAACCGATGGCAGTTAGTTCGGTGCACAGGAGACACAGAAGTCATACTGTTAAGGCAGATAAACAAGCAGAGTGAAAGCTGACATTTGGTTTCTTGTTTCCAGGCTGAAAAGTCTAAAAAAAAAAAAGAGAAAAGGCTCTCTTTTCAGGAAAAGAAAAGGCCACCCGAAAGAGGTTTATCAGCCCATCTGAAGGGCAAAAAGATAAACAGAGCTGCCCACAGACTGGCAGCTTCTACCACTTGCTGTGGAGGAGGCGACAGGGACACAGCGTGGCCCCCGTCCCACCAGAGCCACCACAAATCATTTCCATAGCAGCAGAGGGAAAGGCTGGTTTCTCACGGG
>VZRU01000052.1:528251-541266 GCA_013398155.1 Pedionomus torquatus | reverse complement strand
CTGAGGCCAAGTTGGGGCTCTGCGTGGCCGCGCCGTTCCCGCGGCCTGGCTTTTCCGTGTTTGTTTTCTTTTGGGTTGGGTTTTTTTGTCCCTCTTCCCTCTAAAACGCGGCTCGGTGTCGCCGCCCCGGCCGGTCGCCACTCCGCTGAGGCGGCGGGAGCCTGCCCGGGGCGGGCCTGGGTCCTCCCAAAGTACCGAAACGTTGCTGCAGCCTCCGGAGCCGGGAAAAGAGCAAAGCCCAACAAACGCAACCCTCTGTATTTTAACTTTCTGGAAATTGAACAGGATGTTTCACGGGTGATACAATTTTTAAGTTCGTGTGATAACAGTTCTGATTTTTGTGTATAAAAATTAACGTATAATGGTCAATTTAACATCGTGTGTTTGTGGTTTTTTTTTTTTTCCTCTGTTCTTTGTATCTGGTTTTAGCTTCTGTTATTTTTATAACATTAAGTAGTCAGAAGGGAGATGCTGATATTAATATTTTTTTATGGTTATTTTAATATTTTTTTTTAAGCTGCTGTTTCTCCTTTCCTGAGCCTGTGTGAGCCTTGCCATCATTACCAAACTTTTTGCCATGATTTCTGTTCATCGATAATTAAACTATGGATCTTTCTATTCATTAAAAATGCTGCATATGAGCTCCTTGAATAACAGAAAAGACACTGGAGGAGAGGTTAGGGGAATGAGTAAAATTGCTTGGTCTCTATTTCATTTCCTTTGGTATAAATGCCAGCTGTCTCTCAAATATGAAATTATTTTTCTTTCATGTCTGCTTCTAGGCTAAAACAATCTGTTTGAAGTTTTATGTGAAGATATATATAAGACTTAAGTAAAATTAACTATACAATACCCCTGAAGCAAAGGGAATATAACTTGCATGGAGTTTTGATTTTTATTCTTTCTAGAGCACAGATCACTCTATTACAACATTTCTCTTTGTTCTTGTAGCAGGAAAAAAGGCTTTGATCTTATTAAGTATTTCCAGGCATATAGTAGATGGAAGTGCTGGTACTGTAGGAGAGCATGGGTTGAAAATTGATAGCATGTGCCTGTTATGGGTCAGAGGTGACCTTTATGAGCTTGAAGAGTTAGTAAATAGATGACAAATCATATGATGATCCTATATCATGTTGCCTAAGGTTTTATTTTATTTTTTTTAAACATCTTGCTAGCTTTTAACATTCTCCTAGGAATTCTGCAAGTTGGAGTAAATTACTGATTTTTAAATATAAAGGAGGAGGATATGTGAAGTTAGGGGGTTGGTTTCTGTGTTAGTTTTTTGAAGCACGTATCTTGGTGTGTATGCTAAACCTTTGTATGAACCTTTCCATAATAACAGAACAGTACATGTCCTAATTTTGATGTCTTACTGCTTTTATTTGTACTGTTTGATCAATTAGTAGGTGATGGTATATACCTCATTGTTTCAGATTGTTATTTAGATAATTGTCTTAGATTTTGGATATTGACGTTCCTTGATACCTGATGCTGTATATAAAATCTGATTTATTTACACACAAAAGAAGTGGGAAATGACATGTAGAAAACGTGCATTTTAAACTTTTTAATAAATACATCTTGTTCTTTTCAACTTATATTTCTAAGCCAGAAGAAAGCTTAATATTAACCTAAAAAAACAAGTATCTGAGCACCCCAGTAGACAGTTGTGTGTGCGCTGACACATAAAGTAAAAATTGAAAAATTAAGTCAGGAGTTTTTACTATTGGAAGTAGTTCAATTTTTGTAGTTTCTCTATGTTTTAGGAGGAACAGATGAAAGTGAGAAGTAGTGTTTTAATACAAATCCCTTACTAAGAAATAAAATCTTACCATCATGTCCAATAAATGTTAAAAAAAATGTAATTTCTCAAATCTTTACCAAGTTAAAAAGAAAAAAGATCTCGATCCTTTTTTTGAATAAAGCACTTGCCTGTTTTATCTCTCTTTTGTTTTCTCTCTTTTTCTTTTTTTTTTCACCTTCACCTGTTGATATATAGAAAATATTGTCGGCCTGTGGAAGGCTTACAAAATTTTAATATAGAGCTTTTTGGGAAAAAAATATAGTTAAAATTTGCATCTGTCTTTAAAGTTTTACCTTTTCATCCTTTTTATGTCAAAGCTGTGCTCTAGACCACAAAAATGAAAAAACCTAACACCCTTGGAGGAAAAAAAAAAAAGAAAAAATATTTAGGTAGAAATAATAGTAGAAATTTAAATTGTACTTTTAAAACATTTTTATTTTATCCTTTTTTTAACTAGTAAATAATTAAACAAACTTATTCTTTCTCTGGGGTCTTTTCAATTAAATGCAATAGCATCAAAATAACATTTACTTAAGAAAGTTTTATTTCCTTGTGCATAAAGAATAAAATAGAGACTTAGAAGGTTTTCAGTCTTTTTAGTTCACCTACAGAAATAAACTGGTTATTTTCTAAATGTACTGCAGAATTATTTTAATATAGAATGTGATAACATGTCAGTTATCACCAAAATAAGTAATTTTAAGGAATGATATTGCTTATATTTATACTATTTCATATGAGAATAAATTTGTTGAATATATTGCACACTGTTGTATAGAGTTTGATGCACCAGTCTACGTATGAGTGGTTTTTATCATTGAATGATAAAAGCATAGGCTTTTCTCAGCATAGGCTGAGATTTTATTGAGCCTTTTTCCAAGGTGGAGTTACTTCAGCTTTCACAGTAGATTTCCAAAATACTTGTTTAAATTAAAGAAAAAAAAAAAAAAGAGACAGACAGAATCAGCAGACACATATTTTTTTGCATATATGTAATGCTTTGGGATTTGTTTTTTGTGAACTAGCTTATATTGGGATTTTTTTTGAGAATATTTTTTGTAAAGAGTGTAAAAGGCAACTTACAAATGTGTCCCTGTATGTGTGTGTTTATATGTATATACACACACTTATGTATGGGCACGTGTGTAGAAATTAATAAATACACACAGGTATGAGTATATATGTGTATATTTGGGTGGTTTTTAGTGGAGAAAATGCCTGTCTTGCAACCATTGCTGTCAGAGTTACAGCAGAGAGAAACAGGTTAATAATATTGCGTAATGCATAAATAACACGATAGCATGCCTTTCTGTAGCTGTTACGCAATAAATAATGCAGTAGATCTTTTCACATCAATATAAAATCTTTTCAGTTTGTAAATTTTGGAGCAACCAGGTGCTAAAAAGAATGATTCAATTCTGCCTTTATTAGTATTGGGCCAGTTAGTACACAGGGAGAAAAGTACAATTAAAGCTGTTCTGTACCATATGCTGCCCACAGCAACTTAGACAAGGTCAAAGCTAACATTTGTAAGTGAGGACAAATATAAGATCATCTGGAAAATCTCTAGGGGTATGTGGCTGTGGACATTGAAAAAAGAGAGGTAGAAAACACTGGTTAGGTGGATTTTTTTTTACATTTTTTTTTTCTTTCTTTTTTCCCCTCTGCTCCTCGCCCTTCTCTTTCCTCTCCACATCCCACTAAAAATGTTGAGTTACAATGCATCAGCCCAAGAGAGTTTTCCCCGCTCCACTCCATTGGGCTGAACTGCCAATCTGCTGAGCAGTGGTCCCCTGCCAGAAGCACGCCTTGTCTGCAACAAGCTTTATTGATGCTTTAAAGTGAAGGTTATGTCCGTTTCCTTGGGCAAATGAAAGCAACAAGGGGATGGGATCAGGTGCTGTGTTGGATGGATCTATATTTCTCAAAACATGAGCACCAGAGAGAAACACACACACACACACACCCCGTTTGCTCAGTGCATTTGCTTTCATGACCGCACGCATGTTGGAGTCTGTTTGTAGAAATACCATAGTCTGTCAGAGGTATAGAAACTGAGAGTACTTGTGAGTTCAGAGGAGAGATGAGACGATAGTGTTACATCTACTATTACCCCTTCCTGAGGTCAATGCTGGAGATGGGGAGTCCTACCCCATAGTTAGAATCACCTGAAATACGGGGTACGGATTAAGAAACAGGCTGATTATTTTCAAATGTTCCACTTTCTTGTTTTCTTAAAACCTGAAATTAATCAGGAATTTTTCAAGACTTGGTTTTACGCATCTTTCAGTAACAGTGTAGTTTGAAGACTGTGGGGAAGAGATTTTGCTTAGCAAATAAAATACAAAAAGAATCCTCAAGCACTACATAAAATAATTTATTTCTGATGTTGTTCCTGCTGCCTTATCTTCTTTCTCCTCCCCTCTCTGCCTCATGGTACAATTTAAAAAATAAAATCAAAGTATCGGACTAAAAGGTTTCCATGTACTGAATTTGGGATTTTTTGTGAGTTTACGTATTACTTTTTAATGTGAAATTTTGAACATAAAATAGTTTATTGGGGAAGAAGCCGGGAAGTATTTGTGCAACGTATTGTTGCAGTGGGATTCCGTGTTTCAAAAATACCCAAACAGGCATGTATAGCATGCCTAAACTGCATAAACATTTATTTAAGATGGAATTCAGTTTAGCTACTTCAAGGAGTTTGAATTTTATACTGTCCTTAAAAATAAGGGTTGGATTTGCAGACAAGACTGATGTTCAGCTCTCTTAAAGGAGTGTTCTGTTTTCATTCTGGGTGGTTAGAAGAGGTTTTTCAAATGTATGAACCTTTATACCTGATATTGGAAACGTAAAAATATGATTGAGGATATGATACACTGATCTTGTATAGCAGGGCTCTTCATTTTATCATCTTGCTTAAATAGCAACTAAACGAGAATCTAAGGTGGGTTGGGTTTGGGTATTTTTTGGCAGCTTCTGACTTGTAAAGAGGAGCATGGAAAAAACTATAGTTACTATTTTACGTTCCTGAAGTTTTAGTACATGATTTTGTCAGAAATATAATAATCACAAAAACAAGTTTCCTTTTCCCAGAGCTGCATTTCAGCAGAATTAGCTTTTGACACAAAACCTGCAGATAATACACACTGTAAAATTTTGCCACATGTACAAATCGTTCATCAGTGCACAGTTGCTTACTGTGTGACTGATGCTGATGGAATGTAGGTTGGCTGCTTAGCAGAGTTTACAAGCTACAGAAGAGGTTGTCCATCTCTCCTGATATTAAAAAAATCCTCTGTCTCTAGCAGCTTGATAAACTTTTTCCTGAACTTCGAAGAATTGTTCATAACTATGCTTAAATGAGTAACATAATCTGTAATTCCAGAAACAGTATGTTGATAGGAGCTTTGGTCTTGAGATAGCATGAGCTCATCAGAAGTAAGGTTTGGTTGCTTCCTTGCTATTTTTTAATCTGCTTTTAACATTAATATTAAACATTGATAAATATTTAAGAATTTGAAACAGATTACAGGAAAATTGCCTGAGAGGAAGTATGCCAGCAGGAGAACTCTAAGTGTTATATTTATTAAATGTGTTTATAGAATAAGACTTGGAAGTTTTACTTCACATTAAATGTGGTAAACTCAGATCTTCCCATTCATGTTATTGGCACTTGTATTAGTAAACAAAAGCACACCTGTAATCCTTTGGTATGTTTTTAAATACAATAGGTCCATGTAATTTTTATGGTAGTGATCATTACGTATGTTAACCAGTAGAGCACGTTTCAGAACTGGATGATACATTTATTTTGCTTAAACCTGATGTAGTACAAATAATTTCTTCTCAGCTCTGAGCCAGCTCCTGCCATTACTCCTCCAAAAAAAATTACCTTAGTTGTCATCCTGCCTTTCCCACTGGAGAAATATAAACCAGTTTGGGGTGTGGAAGTGGGTCTCTGACTTGATGTCCTTTGCAGCTCGTTTGTCCTGCTTCCTTCTGTGGAGGTTCTCTACTTTTCAGAGGCACCACAGCGTTAGGATTGATGTATATTCTAGCACAGCTCCAAAAAAGTCAAGTCCTCCGCTTGTAAGTCATGTAAAAAACTGTTTTTGGCGTGCATTTATCGGAAGGGAATTTCCCATTCATAATCAGCGAATGTTTTGCTTGTCAGCATGGAGACACATCCGATGCCTTTGGGCGCAGTGTGTTTAAGGGGATTAGAAGATGGGCTCCTCTTCTACCTGCTGGAGACAACCCTCTTCAAGGAGACTCTGCAGGCCAGCTGACCTTTTGACAGTATTCCTTGTCTTAGTGGGAATGTCAGCCAGGAAAAACTAGTTTGATGCCTCCTGGATGTCACCATTATCAGTTTAATAGCTAAAAGAGCCTGTCTTGAGCAGCCACATCATATTTATAACTGCCTTACTCAGCTGTTGCAGAAGAGAAAGCCCTTTAACTAGGACGAAGACCGAGGAGCTGCTGCGCAGCCATCATGCAAGCCTTCTGTGGGCCAGCAGCCATAGAGGCTATGTCCTGCTGGATAGGGGTCCTAGCGCACATAGGGTGTTCAGAGGCATCACTCCCATACATCGCATCCCAACGTTAAAATAAAATTTCATCTTTTTTTTTTAATCAGCTTTCTTATTTAGAACCTCTGTATTTCACATTTTGTGGACTTCAGGTAAATCTTAGTAAATTTTCTTCTTGGCTTTTAAATTTTGTTTGTAGTAACACAACATAAAAATTATGATTAGGTCATTAACCAGAAAAAAACCTGGCGCTCATCTGCAGGTGATCAGATGACATCAGAGGCCTGGTTTTAATTTGTGGGTAGTTCTGATTATAACTAAAAGAGACTTGCTCCTTTTGTGGAATTGGCTGGCTGTTTCCCCACATCTGGAGTTAATGAAGTCTTTGAGACCACATCAGTTGTGTTTTGCCGCAAGAACCCTTTGATCTGAAAAATCTAGACTGGCACAAGTGCAGCTTCATAACATTGCAGCTATGTTTTTGCAAGCTATAGTTAAGATACCCAAACAAGCAGAAACTATATAAAGTTATGTGTCTGTGCTAGGACTTTCATGTAGCTGTTTGGAAGGGCTTCTTTTACGTTAATGTAATTCATAACATTTTTATTATTTTAATGGCTTGTACATATGTATCTGTAAATGATACATTTGTAGGAGTTTTTCAGCTTAATTTCCCTTTAATCAGTTTTTAATCAGTTTTTATAAATCACCCAATTATGTAAAATGTTAAAATTTCAGTCTGAAGCTTGTATTTACAAATCTCATTGATAACGTTACAGTTTAAAAGTAGTATAATTCGTCATTGTAGGCGATTTTGCATTAATCGGTGTACATCTCCATGGCAGTGCTAAATGTCATAAAGCTTTGTTTCCACTGCTGTCCTGTGACAGTGATAGATTATCCATCAGCTATAGCATATGCTGTGTTACTCTGCACAACAGAGAACTTGTAAATTAAGCCCAGTTTTGCCTAATATGTTTTCAGTCTTACAAGTGCGAGTATTTACAATTTGATGGAGTGACATTTCTGTTAAAATATGTCTGAGGCATGGAATATATGTGCGTTCATCATATGTAGTAAATACATATGTACTGTTAACGGGATATTATATTATTGTCATTCTGTCACTCAGGTCTGGTAAGCATCTCTGTTATACATTTATTCCATGAATTGGAAATCCGCAAGTCAAGTATTGAACAAAAGCTCCCCAAAAGACTGCCTTTCCTCTGTTTTTTTCTTTATTCTGATTTACAAAATACTAAAACAAATGTGCAACCGAAAGTCCTAAATTTTCCGCTTGACTCCCTCTTTTTTTTTTTTGAATCAGGTGTCATTTTACCTGCTGCCGTTCTCATTGCACGGCTCGTATGGACAGCTGTGCCCCGGCTGCATTCCTTGTGCCCCGAGTCCCTCGTACTGTAGTTTTTACTAGGTTTCACTGAAATCGTGTCGCTGGGGGAGGCGTGGGAGGCAGCGGTCGGTGGTGCCCGGCTCCGTGTGGCTGCCCGCGGGCACATGCCCAGCCCTTTGGCCTGGGACCAGCAGGCAGGGAGAGCTGGGGCTGGGGGTGGGGAGGGAAGGGGTATTGGGATGCAAATAGAGCGGTGCTCGCCCACTTCACTTTCTAAATACCCGTGTCGGAACAGTCACCCTCCGGGAGAACAATGGGGCTCTTTTAGGGAACTTTGGCTTTTTTCTTGGCCGGCTTGGTTTTCCTGGCCCTTCTCTCGCTTGGTCAGCAACGTCCCAGAAAGACAAGGGAGAGATGCGAATGTTGTTGAAACATGCGTGTGTCTCTGTTTGCATGGGAAGGGATAAAAATACGAGATTTTGAATTTTAGGGTATAGTGCACTTTATAAGTTGCGTTATTTATGTAAGCTTTAAAGTTTTAAAATCATTCTTAATGTGTTCACGGAGCTGTATGTGTTTTTGTAACGCAGATGATTAAAATATAAAAATACCATGCTTTTTCCTTTGTAGCAAAAAGATGCCCTGGTTTTACTGTTACATTTTGATATTCTTTGCTGCCATATTTGTTAATTTCCTGTGGTTTCTTTTAGATATTTCTTTTGATGTAACATTCAGTGTTACATTGAAAAAAGAATGATCCTGTTTTTCTTTAATGCTAGGCCATTGTGAGAGAATAATTTGTTCGATGTTGTAGTTTTAAGATTATTCTTCAGAACTTGCATTATGTGTATTTTTGATGACTGAACAAAAGCATGCAAGTTTCTGAATGGATGATACAACGGTTGCATTAAAATCTTGCCTTTTGTCACTGAATGTTCTTTTTCTTCTCTGATTGTTGGGATGCCAGCTAATAAAATATTCAAGCAGACATACAGTTGTTTCAAAATAAAATTTGTTTGGGGCCCAGTTGTTTTATCTTGCTTTTTTTTTATCTTGAGCAACAAGTCTGTGCGAGTCATGCACTCAGAAAGCAAAATCAGCATTCAGGCTTTTATCAGGCCACCTGGCTGAGTTGGCACACCAGAAAGTGTGTTGTTAGGATCACTCTACTGTAGTTCCTCTGTACTGTGGCAACTTGCTAAAAAGCAAATAAAACAAGGGCAACAAATGCTGCAGCTTGCTACACTGTTCTTTTTTTTATTTGTGCTTTCTGTCTGTGCCTGTATGCTGTTATGGGTGTTTTTAATGCACGGCACCCAAGTGTTGCTAACCTGCTTTTGTTGCTCTCCAATGTTTAGGTGTATGCACCGTCCCCGAGTTCTGATGACTTCAACAGAGAATCTCCAAGTTACCCGTCTCCTAAGCCACCAAGCAGTATGTTTGCTAGCACTTTTTTTATGCAAGGTGGGTAAAATGACTTTAAACATATGCGTAAGTGTCCTTTCTCCTTTCTGTAGAAATCTGCAGTCAGACAATGTTGTACTGAATGCATGAGGAAGCGTAAAGGTAACATATTGCGCTAGAGCCTCTGATTAAGTTCTATATACTTTTAAAACACTTAAATGAAGGGAGCTGTCCCTTGATTTAAAGTTTTTTCTCATGACATTAATTGCTGACTGAAATTTAAGGGGATTATACACCAGGCCAGATGGACAGAATCCCCCATCCTTTGATTTGTAGGGGCTTCAGAGCAGCACACTGGAGAAAAATGAGGTGAGGGCTTCTTGACTGTTCTGGAATTTGACTGTGCAATATCAGCTAACAGTCTTAAGTTCTCAAATGCTTGTATATCCAGCATGCCAAAAAAAAAAAAGAGGTTTGCATTGAACAAAACGAGAGCAGAATTCATTTCCTTGGCCTAACGTCATACAATTAGCTCATAATGTAGTCCAATGAGGTTTTGGAGTATATTGAAAGCATAATCTCTCAGTACGGGAGTTACAGAGCACTTCAGTTTGTGCTACAGAAGGAAAACGGCATTGAGACACGGGTTTAAGGCTTATGGAGTATAGTCATTTCAGCTACTTAAATTTTTTTTTTTTTTTTTTTAAAATTTTAAGGTATTTTAGACTATAAGTNATATTAAGGTATTTTAGACTATAAGTCGCTTACTTTAATAGATGTTTTGTACTGTGTACTTAAGATGAGCTCTGCTTAGCCAAACTTCTCTTCCCTCCGTCCCCTTTTTTATTATTTCTTTCAGTCTGGAATTTTTATCAACCCTTTTGGTATAAATTTGGCCTTACTGAAGGTCTGTGTAATTAGGAGAAGTACTTGGTATTTTCTCAGCTGTGGTTGGATTGTATTTCAGCTATAAAGCCTCTGTTGGTTTTTTGTTTTTTTAATAAATATAGCAACAGTGTGGTGGCATGAAAATAGAAGACACGGTATAAACCATTCCCCATTTCCCTACTGATGTTAGTCCGAGTAGCTGAATTCTATATTCTTTTAAAATAATTTTGTAAAGGAAAATAGAACTCACTACTATTCTTCATTAAATGTATCTTTCTTGTTTTCTTTTTCATTAAAAAAGATGGGACCCACAATTCTTCTGACCTCTGGAGTTCATCCAATGGCATGAGCCAGCCTGGTTATGGTGGGATGCTGGGAGGCTCCTCTTCCCACATGTCCCAGTCAGGAAGTTACGGCAGCCTGCACACACACGACCGTTTGGTAAGATACACAGCACAGATTAATATCTGTGTACTTGTATGTGGGCAGCTGATGTAAAAGAATGCATTTCGTGTTTACTGCTCATGTATGTCAGTTAAAAACCCAGTTGTCAGAAATCACAAACTTGCTGTATTAGATATATGTCCTTTTATTTATGTATGTTTTATAAATAAAAATCTGTAGCTCTGTAAGTGCTGTGTTCAGATTAATCTCTTCCTTTAATGAAGGGGTGGGGGTTGTGTGTTTGGTATCTTAAAATATCAACATTTATTTAAAGACTTCTAAGTTACTTCTGTCTGTTTTTTTTCTCTGTAGAGCTATCCCCCGCATTCGGTCTCACCTACAGATATAAATGCCAGTCTTCCTCCAATGTCTAGCTTCCATCGTGGCAGTACCAGCAGTTCACCTTATGTAGCTGCGTCACACACTCCACCTGTCAATGGATCAGACAATATTCTGGGTAAAAAGAATTTTTTTTCTTTTCCTTTTTTTTTTTTTTTATTTTTTATTTTACAACAAAATTAACTTTAGGGCTGCATGACACACAAAATTAGTAAGTTTTAATTTGTGGGATGCTTGTAGATTAGAAATATTGCACCACTGTAACACTTCTGTTCTCAGTATGGTTGGGATGAGGCAAATTGTTTTGCAGTCAGTTTGAGACTTACTGGTTTATTTGCTTCCACAGCCAAGCCTGTGCTCAGGACAGTGTATCCATCTAACCTACCAGCAACTATCCTTCCATAGTTCAATATATATACACATTCATATAGGTGGTACTGGTGTTGCAGTTTTCAGAGCTGCTATATCACCAAGGTACTGTGCAGGAGAAAGGCAGGAAGACTGTTTCTTTGGTGATCCTGATAAACTGCATTGTAAATTCCTCTCTTAACTGATTTAGAGATTACTGAGTAGCCAGTGTGGTAGCTGGTTTAGTCTCTTCTGCACATACCTAGAAAGCATGAAATACAGCATGATCATCTGTTCCTTTCACATATTTGCACATCTAAAGATACAGCCTTAGAAATTGCAGGCTTGTAGATGCCCCTTGTCAGTTTGAAATGATTTCCACTTGGCTCCGTTTTCAGTCAGTGGAGTTCAGTTACAGTGATTATAGTGGCTTTGATTTGGACGAGTTTTACACATGAATCTCTAAACAGAACCCTGTTAATGAATCTGCATGGGAAATTCGAGCTGGAAAATCCAAGTTTGTCACAAAATTGAAACAATGATTGTTGCATGATTTGGATTTCTGATATGAATGGCTGACATTGACATCAGATATACAAATTTTGGCATTACAATTTGCTAATTGGAGAAAGGACGTCCACTTTTAAAGGGTCCATCTTCTGCAGTAAATTAGGTATTTCAGAGGGTTCAAGGTCCTTTCTGAGTTTCCAGTTGGCAGGGCTTCAGACCTCCTTGGCTTGATGGTGTGTGGAGCAAAAGGGCAGGCAAAGTTGCTGACATGCAACTAAGAGTGAAGGTGACAGAAAGCTTGGTGGATAAGAGCTTTTCAGGGATTTTCTTAAATAAAGATGAGAGTACAACACAGGGAATTAGAGCTGGGGGAGCAAGGAGACACAGAAGGAGCAATTCAATGAATTTGGCTTTAAGAATTAATTACACGTGTAGCAGTTTAGTGATAACAGTTTAGAAATAAGCTGCAATAATGTTCTGATTTTGATTTTTCTTTTCATGGTTCATTAGAATTAGCTTGTGATTTGAGAAAATAATTTCAGTCTTTTTTCTGACTGCTTTCACTTGTTGGTCAGTAAGTAATCATGGTGATACTGTGTTTGACTTTAAAGAGGAGAGCATCTAAATTTAATTGTTTTAATTAAATTTTTAAGTATAATGAGAACTGATTCTGTTGACACTGACTTCCTCAGAATATCCATTTAAAAAGTGGTTGGTCAACTGTTTGTGATGAATAAAATAATAAAAGTAAATAAAATTTCAGCTTTAAAAATAAGTGTTGGTTTTACTTTCCACATTACAGGAAACAGAGGAAATGGTGCTGGAAGCTCACAGACAGGTGATGCACTTGGGAAGGCACTGGCATCTGTAAGTAGCAGTTAGAATATTCAAATCTGAGAGATGTATTTTGATCACTGTAACCATTATTTATGTATTTGTTCATTTTATAATATCAAATCAGAAGTTTTCATGTATGAATTTCAAATAATGTACTATGATATAATGTCACATACTAGACAAAATTCTGTAAAAAAGCAAGTGGAAAATGCTTTTATTTGTAGAAGACTTGTTCTGTTTTCCCTTTTTCAGATGATGGAAAAATTTAGGGCAGATGCAGTTTAGAAAGCTGTTTAGAGGAAGAAAAAGATAATCATTAAAAGTTTCAGGGTTGATTTTTTTTTTTTTTTCCTGTAGTGTTCTAGTAAATATTTTCAACATTACTCCTAGAGCAGATCCTGCCTCAAGGTTTAAAATGTTTTCTCAACGGCGTTATAAAATGGGAGGTTTTGAATGCTGTGTTTTGTAGCCATAACTTATGGAACAGCCTTCAAAATGCAGTATATGCATTAATTTTAAACTCTTAATTCTTGCTGGAATAATGTAGATAATGTA
>VZRU01000052.1:514154-526654 GCA_013398155.1 Pedionomus torquatus | reverse complement strand
GGTATTCGTGCCATTTCTAATGTGTTTCCCTGAACATTTGCCAAACAATAACCCTTTAAGATTGTGCCCATGGAGGGTTATATGGCAGGAGAAACATCTGGTTTATTTCATTGCCTAATGCCAAATCAAAACACTTGGTCTTTAATTTAGAGGAGATCAAACAGGAGGACTGTTTAACTTTGTTGATTATATCAGACCTCTTTGTGATAACTTATGTTTTGATTCCTACCTCAGAACTAGGGAAAAGGCCTTTGTACGATCTGGGTAGTTAAATAGCCACTGGTCCTCTCACAAAAGAAAAGAAAATGTAGGGAAGTTGACTTCTAAAAGTAATTCATGAATTAAGTTTCTTTGTTGCTTTAGACTCAATAACATTAGCATAACAAAGCCTAACTGAAATGTACACTGTAGTGTTTAAAAAATTGGACTAACAGCTCCGAGGTTTGGCTCTGCAGGCTCTCAATTGTGCAGCTTTTGTCTAAGAGCCTTTTCATTAGACCCTGGCATATTGGCACCCCGCTGATTGGAATGGACCATGACTGATAGGAGGAGGAGTCTCATTTGTTGCAGTAAAATGAGTCATGTTACCGTTTAAGCCTGGCAGAAGGTGTCAGGGTTGTTCATCTTTGGTCATTTAACAGCACAGTGGCCAGGGACTGCATGCAGAATGAATTCCGACCTTGTCTTTTAGTTGTGGCTTGGGTGTGATGGAGGTTTTTCCCTCTTACAAAACAGAGCAAAATAAAATCGCAGGTAGAGTGTGGAAAACAACCCGTTTCAAAAGAAACTTCATAGCCTTTGCTCCGACATCATTTTAATTTTCTCTATCTTATCTGCTTGGAACTCTCTGCAGTTCCCATACTGAATACCCAAGATCTATTTTTATACTGATGTACAATGCATGAATTTCCTACAATGGTTGGAGATGGTTGTTTTAAATGTATTTTCTTTTAGCATGTATGAAAAGGAAGGAAGCATTTCCATTAGGGGTTGGATGGTCATGATAGACCAGGGCGGAGCATACAGTCTGATGGGTCTTGGTTTTGTCAGGTCCAAAAAAAAAAAAAGTGCCGGTTTATTGTCAGCTAAATGCTGCACGGTCATGTTGTCTGTGGGGAGAGACATCAGCCACACTGCCAGTGAATATACTTCTTTTATTTTTTTTCCAAACTGCCATCTGATGACTAACAAATCCTTCTCTCTCTGCTCAAGTAAAACAAGTTTGAACCCATGACCTATAAAAATATGTTGTAAAGTCCATAGTCAGCCTCTAAACCTATTTACTTCCCTTCACAAATTGAATTTTCCAAGAATTTTGCAATTTTAAGTTTTAATTAAATCTTTAAGCATTGTCTTCTATTTTTATCAAGACTTTTTAATTAAATTAATAGCAAGGAATGAATTGTTGCAAGTTGAGGTTTCCTATCTTAAGGGAGCAATTGATACAGAAATAAGAGAGAAAAAATTGATGTGCTGCAATACATAGCAAGAGCAACAGCGTTTCAGATGGTTTTCGTTTGGTAGGTACCATAGTAACTAGAGCTGAATGCTTTCTTGGTATTTGCTCTTGTGAAGCATTAATTTTTAGAAGATAACTTGTTGACTGATAAAATTTTCTCTGTCTCTAAAGTTTGGGAAGTCATTCTTTCCCATTATCCTGAAGTTTTGCTTGTTATAATTACCTGTGTATTCTTTATTCTTACATATATTGTTCCCCTTCGATGATAGAAAGGCAGTAATTTCTGCTGCTGTTAAAGGAAGATCAGTTATACTTATGTCGCTATCAAATACAGGCAGTGCTGATTTTGACAGCTGCTTGAAAATAAAAGTTCTCTGGACATTTTTAGAGCCTTGAGTATAATAAAGCAAAACTGTGATTGAAGTATCAAATTGTTTTTTTATCAATGCAGCAGCAAGTGACAATTAAAGCATGAAAAGGAATCTTAATACCTGTTTTTGTGTTATAACATATATTGATATACAATCTCTTTTGTCTGTTGTTAGATTTATTCTCCTGATCATACCAGCAGTAGTTTTCCATCAAATCCATCAACACCAGTTGGATCACCATCGCCTCTTACAGGTAGAGACTAGCCATTTGTCAATCACTTGTTTGTTGTTTTAAAAACTTCCTGTTGGAATTGCAGTGAAATCAGCAGTATTATTTTTCCATTGTACCAAACCCACATCTATAAATCCAGATTCTTAAATTTTTTGTTATGAGCATTCACTTAAATCCTGGTAACTGGTTTTGAAAATTAGCTTATTAAAATAATCTTTGAAAATGTGGAATGACCATATACTGTCCCAGAAATAAGAGTGGTTTACTGGGATTTTTTTCTAAAGCTGTATGTTAAAACTCTGTGGCAGCTTTCAGCGACAAATACAGCAGATGTGTGTTGCCTCTAATGAAAATATAGTAGGCTATGAGACTTTCCAATTTTTACACAGGGTAGCTTTTCATTCATATCTTTCATGAATGCTTTCATTCTATGGGAGAAGAATTTCAGGCATTTTCAAAATAAATGCTCTGTATTACAGCCACCTCTGTCACCTGTGCTTTGTGTGTTTGCAGTGTGAATGTGGGAAGAAGCATTCCAGCATGGAGATGAACTGTGGGCAGCTGCCTGCAGCTATTAGTGGGTGCAGCAGCTTTCACAGACACTGTGGCCTCAGCTGTCTAGTAAAAGTTGAACAGCTGTTCTCCATATAGAGAGGACTGTGAAAGCTCCATTGACTTAAATTTGTTGTTTAACAAAGAACTAGAATTACAAGCAAGATGATGTAACGTTAACCCTGTTCTTTCCTATAGTGCAATTTGTTAAATTATTTAACATTTATACAACAGTCTGTTTTCCCATCCTCTGTTAATGTATCTCTGCAGAGTCCTGGGCATTGGTCCCTCTTTTGCAAGAGTGTTTTCTTTTGATAAAATAAAATAAACTTTTAGAGAAAGATGTACAGAACGAGCTTAGCTGAACATTTTGTAATGTAAATGAATAAATTAGTAACACTGCATGCAAAATGCAGTCATATACATGCATGTGTGAATATGCCTATCTATATTATGCAATGTCACTCAGAAAACTTTCATCATTCATACTGTACTCTTGTTTAATGGACACTGTTCTGGTTTACTGTGGACTTAATGGATTAATGGATATCTGACATGGCACATCTAAGCAGCTGCTTTGGGCATTTTTTTGCCATAACAGAAAAAAATAATGTTGAATTGAATAATGATGGGATTAATGGGATTTTTGATTTAGTGATTACAGTTGACAAAAAGTGTTTTGTGTATCCTTATTGTACAGCAAGGGCAAATCAGACCAAAGAATTTTTATTATTTTCTTTCTAACCTCAAAACAAATGTTGAGGAGAGCTCTGCAGCTGGAAGGAAGAAAGAAAGTAGTTCTGACATTTCAAACTATTTAAAATTTTAAAGATCTCAGCTGGAGCTAACTGATTAGATACCACACCTGATTTTGTAAGCATGAAAGCACTAGCTGATTTCTTGTTTTTAGAATGCAAATTTGAGGTCCCCAAAATTTGTTTTTTCCCTTTACTGTTGATGCCTTTGTCAGTTGGAACCTGTATCAAAAACGTAGAACTCCAAAATTTGCCCATTGTTTTGTATTCCTTAGCCTGGATGCTGATGGCCAAGACAGTAGTAGATACAAGCAAATAATATTGAAATCCTTCTCAATAGTCGCAAACTTAGCATCTGCTTTACAATTATACCCTCCCGCCCCCACCCCCTTTAATTCCAGTGATACAGAATCTATCAAGCCTTTGGTAAATTGCCTCAGTGGTTAATTACCTTCATTTATGAATCTGTACTTTTATCTTTATTCCCAGATGAGTCACTAAGAACACAGTGAAGTACAATGTAATTACTACTATATTTATGGCTATTTATACTCCTGGTAGACATTTTCTGTCCTGACACAAAAAGTTATTGTGGATAAAACTAATGTTTTATGTATGCCAATATAATGTATTTTTGAGCATTTTACTCTTCTTCATTATTTTCCTCTTGCATTTGGTTCTTTGTTTATTCAGCCTTTTTAGTATTGTAGGTTTGACTAAGTCATAGTTTACCTGTGCTTTAATTGTAAATTACTGTCGGAGTGCACTCTATTTGCCACTTAAAGCATTGAGAGATAGTAGCTTAATGCGGCACCTAAGTATACGCGTTTGTGTTTGACTATTTGGCTGTTATGTTACTGAGTAAGGACTAGTGACTTTTTTTACTAATTGAAGTAAAAGGTTTGAGAACAACCTGATGAAAACCCCCAGGTATTGAGACAGTAGTGTGTGTCTCGTCGTCCTTGTTGTCATTTAATTTCTAATTCTACAGAAACTTGCCCAGAGTATATCTTTTTGCAGTTTTAATGATTGTGTGTATGTATGCGAAGTTTATATACAGATCTGAATGGTGGTATTTTAAGAATCCTTCTCCCAGGATCAGCGGTATTCGGCAGGGTTCGGTGGGTTCTGAGGAGGCAAACCCAGCCTTTGATGCAGGGGATTAGTGTTGGGGAGACTGAGGGTAAGAACAATACCACAGTGATTGCTAGTGATGACCCCTGTAAATCCCAACACTTGCCTGGCTTATTTGTTTTTTCATGCTGCTATGTTGGTGCTGCACTAAAAGCTGCAGTTGTTAATTGCAGGGCTTGTGGTGCCAGAATGCTTTTTAACGTAATTGGTGGATTTCATGCACAAACTTCTAGGAGGGGGAGTGGAATGAGGAAAGCAGGAAACCAGTGCCATCTGGCAACCTGCACAGACACAGAGACAAGGGTATGCCACCCCTCAGAGCACTAGCAGTACTAGAGGTGTGATTAAAAACTGCAGGTTGCAGTTGGGCTGTTTAAGAGGACTTGAGTATTCCTTTCCCCCTTTTCGTTTCCTTTGTGAGAAGTCCCACTCAGAGTTTTGTTCTGGGCTCAAGTTAAGGAAAGACTACCTTTTTCCGTTAAAAAAAAACCCAAGCAAGATGACAAACTCATCAGAGTTAGATGCACAGGTGTTGAATCTATTTGCTTTCTTTTGACTGGTTGCCATTGCGTAATATTCAGCTGATGCTTTGTTGTAGTAAGTCATGCCCTCAGTCATATTCAGAGTGAGCACTCATTGAACCCTTAACTATGGTCTCGTCTCTAAAAATGGAGTTTTGTCCGGCTAAAAATTCGAACATTACTCTGAACCAAAATATACCAAAGTTGTTTCATTAATGCTTTGTGAAATTATGTGGGACTCCAAGCATTATTCCCAAGTTCAGGGATGGCAGTAATGCAGATCCAGACCCATAGTAGCTGTGTGAAGTGAAAATTGGTAATTATAAACTTACTCGACTGATGCTGTTACATTTTTAAAAGAGAATTCTAGCAGTTATGGCAGCTTTGGGCTCTTATGAAATTGGAGATGGATTGATTTTTTATATATATATTTAATTTTTTTTAATTAGAAAGGAAATATTTAGGTATTTTAATAGGTATGCAGGCTGTACTCTTTTTCTTAAATAAAATCCTTTCTTTAAAAGGTAACTACTCACAGTTCTCTGAACAAAGGAACTGTAATGTTATTAAACCTTTTCCCAGTTTTCCAGATGTACAGCTCTGGCTGTTATTGAGAGAACAAGCCCACAGGCTCTTCCTTTAATGAGCTGCTTTGGATTGTATGTCCATAATTTATTAATGTAATTGCTTTATTATTACATTTGTATGGCTGAAAGGAAGCTGTCTCTAATGGACATAGAATTTCATGTAGTATCTCTATAAAAGATGCATTATTAGTTGGGGAGAAAAATACATGTTGTACTACTTCCAGCTTTGCTTTAACAGTGCTGCTTTATTAGTTACTGCATTTCACATCTAATTATTTCTAAATTTTACAAAACGATTAGGTACTTTTACGTCAGATAAGAATGGGTATGTGTTTGAATTTGCAGCATACCAGTAATATGGATAAAATTGTGGATTTGTGGAACAGTCAATGATTTTTATTTTTTTTTTTAGCTGCCAGTTTACCTTAAATATATCTGAAATAACATGGGAATAACTTAGGTGTTTTTTTACTCTTCTAAACTTGGAATGCGTTATAATCTAAAATGGTAAAATGCAGAACTAGACAAGAAAAAGCGTTTAGATCTAGTTTCAAGTTTTCTTATTTAGTAGAGATGTCACGAAAATGGTTTTCCAGTTACCCTTAATTCAGTGTCTCTTTGATTTCTTTAAATATGTTTGTTTTGTATTTGAACACTATCAAAGATATGCCTCTACATACACTGAAAATAATTTGAAGAAGAAAGAATTCAGCAATCTTTTTATGGTGGCACTGGCAGAAAGCAGGTATTTGAGATACAGAATGTGTGTGTTCAGTTCACTTTTTTTAATGTTGAAGTACTTTGAAGATACCACTGCTTTGTTGTCAATAATGTGTCTAACCCTACAGATGCCAGGATATTAAAATTATCCCTCAGTAAGGCAGAATGAAGGAATTTAGCCTCTTTTGTGTGCCCATATGTTAGCTTACCTTTACGCAGAGTATGTTGGTTTTAATTTTGTTGAGAAATGCTGCGTCTCTGCTTCCCACGTAGGTTGCCTGAACCCATGCGTTAACCTAGTCCCTTTTGACAGGTGCCAGTCAGTGGTCGAGGAGTGGAGGACAAGCCCCCTCATCTCCAAACTATGAAAACTCTCTACACTCCTTGGTAAGAATTGCTGAAAGCAACATAGTACTTTTTACTTCGGAGTTGAAGGCTTGGTTTTGTGTAAATCCTGCATATCATTAAAGGAAACAGTAGGATAGCATTACAAATGAATTCTTTGCTAACAAATGGCCTGTTCAGTTGAACAATATAAGACGGGCAGGGTGTGTCTTTCACCATCTGTTCCTTGGGCATCAGGCTTCTGTGCTGAGGACAGCTGGTGCTAAAGCGCTGTTATGAGATTCTGGTACCTTTTCACAAATCCATGGCTAATTCTTATCTAAAGTTCAGTCTGGAGAAAAGATAAAGACTTCATGCCTTTGCGTTTACTTGTCCTTCCCCCTCTCGCCCTGAAAGGGTAGTCTCTTGGGCTTGCTTTCATTATGCTCTCATTAAAGTAGTCATATATTTTATATGCAATTATTATTTGTTATTGGGGAATGTTCACTTACTAATTAATGAAACATTTTACAGAAAAACACAGGAAATAATCTACAGCACTGTAAATTTTCTTGGTTTGAAGATCCGGCGGAGGGTTTAAGTTACTGACCTTTTTCTAAAATTTTTGATACAGCATTGGGAAGGAAAGGGAAAAAAATTGAGGGAAGGTTTTGATTACCTCTTAATATTTCTAGTTTCCACAAATGTAATATTTTTTTTTTCTTAACAAGTAAACTTGAGCTAAATCAATTTTCTTTTCTTCAATATTTTTGCAATTAAGTATAAGTGATAGGTACATCTTAGAATCCTAACATAACTGCAATGTTAAATATTAGCCTTTTCTTATCTTAATATAATCAGATCTCTGTTGCATTAACTTGACTAACAATTTATTGCTGACGTGCACATCAGCTGTTTCCTCACCTCTTTTTTGAATTAATCTTAACCTGTGCTTTGCTTCCTGTTCTGTCTTGACTTTGCCAGAAAAATCGAGTTGAACAGCAACTTCACGAGCATTTGCAAGATGCAATGTCCTTCTTAAAGGATGTCTGTGAGGTACTATTTCACTTTAGATGGTGCCTTTTTGTGTTTCAATTAATGCTTCCTTTGGATTCCCCATTAAAAACTTAAATTAGCATAGCATATGACTCTACTTTTGACTTCAGCATTCTGCTATTTCAGTTTCTATAGAGAGCTGCAGTGTCAGAATTGGTTTTGCTTTGGGTGTTGTTTTTTTTTTAAATAAAGTGATTTTAAGACAGACTTCTCTGCAGTAACACACAGAACTCACTTCTGTTTCTGAAATATCTAATCTGTTTAAAGATCCATTTTATAAAATGATAACTTAAAGTTTTGTCCAGTTTTTTTGTAATGCAGGTTCTCAAAAAGCCACTGCCTCTCTTAATTGTTACCAACGTGGTGAGGCTGATTTTATGATCATTATTTCTCGTCCTGTATTAGCTTATTTTATAGCACTTCCTTTTTCTCTTGTTCATGCCATGTAATAGAAGCTAAGTAACATTAACCTTGTAATAAGCTTCACTTTAAAAGCTGCCACCTATTTGTGGAATGAATGCTATCTCGAGCAAAATCTCCAGATATCTTTTCTTTTTTCCTGTTTGTAGTGCTGGTAGGTGCTTTCGAAGTCTTTTGATACCGCATCTCATCTTCTATCTTTAATATCTCCGAGGTAGAAACCGTTATGGTGTAATGAGGCTGCAGATTTACTCAGTAATGGCTGTCACTGTCCCTCTCCAATCCCAACAGCAATCTCGAATGGAGGATCGCTTGGACAGGCTCGATGATGCCATTCATGTACTTCGAAATCATGCTGTGGGGCCTTCAACAAGCCTGTCGGGTGGCCATGGAGATATACATAGTTTATTGGGACCATCCCACAATGGGCCAATTGGAAGCCTGAACTCAAGTTATGGAGCATCTAACCTTGTAACAACCAACAGACAAGCATCAATGGTAATGAGATTTTTAAACGTGTCTGTATTTGTGCAAAGCGATTATAGCTGATGCATTTAATGTATTAAAACTGGACTGGATTCATATGTCTCAGGAAGAAACTACTGGAGATTCTGGTGGAAGAAAAGATGGCAGCCCACTTGCACCTGCTATGGGTTTCCAGTTAGAGGCTTGGGTGGGGGTGGGCAGAAAGGAGGAGGAGGAGGAGAAAGATGGGAAAAGTTAGACTTTGGCCTGGTCAGTGGCCCATAAAATCCTGCTGTGACCATATGCAGAAAGCTGAAACTTTCTGCTGAGAGCATTTCAGCTTATACATGCATTTTTTCCAGATGTGTAATAATTGGCAGAACAGTTTTCTCCTTGAAATGGTGAATAGGGAGATTGAATGGGAAAAGCAGTCAAGAAGGACTGAATTTCAAGTGTTCTGGTCTGGAAAAGCTGTTTATTGTAAATTGGAACTAGTCTTCAATAGCAGATGCTGGCAGAGGACTGGGAGGAAGCTGTTGGAATGTGGAACCATAGTGTGCGCAGGCTCAAAATTTAAACTTTTTTTTCTAAATGAAAAGGAGTTTGAGCACAGCTGTAGTGTAAGTAACAATGAAGAGGAAACAACTTTTAGATTAATCCCCAAGAAGAGCAAAATAATTGAATCCATCTCTTTTAGTTTCTTTAAAAATGCAAACTGTTCTGAAAAAATGTAGTCGAGCTTTTCATAGATCAGAAGTATGTTAAAAGCATTATCCAGTAAACGGAATCTATTTGTAGCATTGCTCCCTTCCCTTTTTCTTCCTTTTCATTTCTCCCTTCTCAAAAATGCTTAAAGGAAAAAGAGCTTTTTAAACATGCTTATTTTAGTGGTGCCATGTGTTTGCATGTTTCCAGCGTAATTTTAAAGACCAGTTACATGCTGTGAAATTTTCTGTTATAAAACAGATTCACAGCTGGGTACTGTGTGATCAAGGCAAAATTTCACCTATCATCGAAATAATTAGGTACCCCAATTGCTGAAGGGTTAGTATTCTATAAAACAGAATTAGTTCCAGGCTCTCCCATTTGCACGTCACACATCCATTTATATTAATTTCAGAACCACTGCAGTAAACATCAAAAAGAACTGGTTACTTTCTATAAGCTGCGTGTGTCTGGGGGCTTTTGGGGAAGGGGCACTTTTTAAATGCATACCCAACTTCAGGTTTCTATACAAGTTCACAGTTACTTCTAGTAATGAAGGAAGTGATGCATAAATACTTTGGAATTTTTTTTAATACTGCCTCATATGTAATATTTAAAGAATGTTGTTAGAGGGAAAGTTTTACGGTGTTCTGGGGTAGACTGAAATTTAGTCATACAAAGGAAAACTGGTGTGTTTGGTTTTTTTTTCCCCAGGTCTTAATGATGTGGGGTAGAGTGAGGGAGCCAAATTGCAGTGACAAAATTGTTCTCTGCCTGACTTTTGGAACCTTCTGATACTGCTAAGCCCAATACAGTCAAATGCAGATAGTACTGAAATGGATATAGGAAAACTGGATATAAACAGATATAAAAAACTCTGTTTCTCTTTTAAACTAAGCTATGATAAGTATTTTTATCAACTCATTTTTGATTAAAGTAGGCAAAGGGCTCTCCAGAATGAATCAAAGGTTCCTTGGTCTGCTGTAGTTTAATGTAGTTGTGTAACTTCAATGTAATACAGATTTGATTTATCATCTAAGGATTGATCTGCAGATTTGATTGAAGGATGCCTGCTGTCTGGTAGAAATAAACACAGATTAGGAAAATGAAAAAAAGATTTGCTTTTCTGTTTCAACCTTGCTGGGTGAAATGAGCTTGCAGATCAGTTCTGGCTTGAAAAGTGAGTCAGCTAAAGAATTTCTTGGATTAACCTTAATTTTGTTACATCAGAATAATTGGCTCCAACAGAAAGCATCGTTTTGTGGCCTTGCCCAGTCCCCAAAGCATGCTCTTTGACATGGCCTGCAGTTGAGGGAAATTAGCAGGACTTGGGACAGAGTCCTTCAGTATGCAGGACTGCATATCTGGCCGTAATATGCACATCTGGCCGTAATAGAAATGGAGTGGTTTATTAGTGATGCTCCCCCCCGGTACGAAATGTAGTTGTTACAGTATTTAGTAGTCAATTTCAAACTGTACTTATTTACTCTTTGCTTTTCTTGAAATAGTAAATGTAGGAGAGCAGAGAATTTGACATGCAACCTGAACTATAAGATCTAGAATTTGTACACGAATTGAGTACAACTTTAGTGGACCTCCAATAAATTTTGAGAAAATAATGAGCATTGACTAACGTAGTAAGAAATGTCAACATTGATAAAGGTGTTTGCCTGGTTTTGTTTGACACATTCATATGGCTTTTTGGTCAAGAAATGTTCATTGGGATTCAGCACTAAATGAAACTTCCTTGTTGAGGGAGGGGGGGATCTTTATACAAAATGTTTTTGTTCTTTAGGAAAAAAATAGAAAAAAAAATTAATTGAATTTCCCTTGAAGATGATGATGTTGGCAGAAGGAGCTAGGAAATGAGTAATTTAACTCCTTTTTATGTAATTAGTGTAACCAGACATGGTTTTATTTTAACATTTGCTTAATTTTTGAGCCAGATTTATTTTAAAACTCTAGTTGACTTCATTTCCTGCTCGCTCTGAATAGTCTTGTTTTCTTTTTTAGCTGTGCTGGCCATTAGACTTACTCAAATAGGGTTGTTGGTTTTTTGTTGTTTTTTTTTTAATATCTCAAACTCATCAAATACTTGCTAAGTGGCCTTTGAAGCTGATTTGTATTTTATTTCATGTATTATTGAGAAGTTAAAAAGTAATACTCTTTTTGGTCTTATTCAAGCTGCTTTTTATTTGTCACTGTAATACAATGGAAAAAGAACAGCCTGAATTGATTAGAAATAAATAAATAAAAGGCCTGGAAACTCAGTTAAGGATGAAACTCAATCCTTAAGTCACAAGAGTTTTTTCCAGGTATAGCAGGAATATGAAGAAATGGGTGATGTCCCTCTTTCTGCCCGGTGCCCGCTGCAGCGCCAGAGCAGGAAAGGGCAGTGGCAGCTGCTTCGCCAGCACCAGCCTCTGCTCTTGCACAGAGCCCCCGGTGATAGTGCTTCTCCCCAGAGATCGTGCTCCCTCTGAACAACTCTCGGTTGTCCGAAGTGTAAACATCTTCGTTACAAAGCCCTCTGCATCATCTTAGTTATGCTCACCTTAGTTAAAAACATGTTATAATGACTATGGCCAAATTGACCAGCTAGTGGGACTTGAAAAGCACCTGGATGTGTAAATATGCTTGGGTAAGGCCTAAAGCAAATATGAACAAAGAATGATTTAATTTTTTTTCCAGTTCTCGAAAAGCTTATATGGCGCCAGAGTTCCAAGTGAAGGGTCGAACTGCAGTGTGGGATGCAGGGCTGATGGGACAGGGTGGTCCTTCCCCAGCTGTTGCTCTGGGTACCTGCAGTCATTGGCTGCCCTCTTTTGTCTGGGTTTTATTCACTTGCCAAGAGCACTCAGCTGGTTTCCTGCTCGCAGATCCCAAATGTTACCATTTCATTCAGCCGAAGCGAGTCCTGGGCTCGTGGGGTTTTTGTTTGGTTGGTTTTTTTTTCATTATTATTTTTTATTTTGTTTTTTTTGTTTGTTTGTTTGTTTTAAAACTCCCTGGTCGGAGGGTGGCTGCGGAGTGTCCCGTTCTTGAAACGCGCACCACTGAAGGGAGTTCACTGCTGAGCGTCGGTCCCCTACAAGCTGCGGGTCGCTCTGCGCTGCAGCCGCCGCGTCTGCGCCGGCGGGTTTCTCTGGGCCGCCTGGCCTTTGCGGCTGAAAGACTCCAGCTCGGCCCCTCCGCGGCG
>VZRU01000052.1:500451-514008 GCA_013398155.1 Pedionomus torquatus | reverse complement strand
CCCGGGCGGGCTGAGGTGCGGCTGGGGAGATCCTCCTGCTCTGGGGAGCGAGAGGCGAGGGAGGCAAAAGCAACCTCAGTCTTCAGAACTCGACAGTCGAGACTCTGAAGAGCCCGTTGGGCACCTCAGCGCAGTCCCGAAACGGAGCAAGGGACCTGCGGCACGGCTTCGCCTTCGGGCCTTGGTTTGTTTGTTTGTTTGCCTCGTCGGATTTTGTAGTACATCATAGGTCAGAGAGAAAAATTCACGTTGTGGTCAGTTTTGTAACGCTTTGGCTCTTAAGGTTTCTGTATAAATCTTGTTAATCTAAATTGTATGCTTGAAATGTGTAAGCCTGTTTCAAAGGACTGGAACGTGGCCTTGCATTCGGTTTTTGTTTCTAATCTATTTTCTGCCTTTATCACAACTGATTTGCTAATCTGCTGCTTTCAGATTAGCTCTAGATTTGGAAGTTGCCAGGGTTCTGGCAGCTGCTGCGTTTGTACACAGCTTTAAGAAATTTTTGCCTTTTTTAAGAAGCAGATTTTGGAACAAACTTGGCCGTGAAGTGATTAATAGTCTGTAGCTTGAATAAAAGCACCCTCGTGTGTTAGGACTAAGCATGACCAGAAAAATAAAACAAAACACACAACCTGCGGGGCAGGATTGAGGAAGGACGGGGTGTTGGAAGTTTTGAGTGTGGAGAACGAGTTCCATGTTACGGCTGGGAAGCGTTTCGTCTCGTAGGCCCCAGGACTGGGCTCCGCTCCTTCCTCCCAGTGAACTCACGGCGCTCGCAAGAGCCAAGCTGACGGTGCCCGCGGAACAACTTCTCACAAACAAAGCCTATTACACACAAAGGCAGATAAAATATACTTTAAATAGCAACAGATATTCAGCGGTATAGAAGAGGAGATTTTCTGCAGAACAATAGCTACAAATAGCAGCCCCGAATGACCTGATCTTAGTTGGGGGGGGGGCTTCCCCCCCTTCCCCTTCCTTGTTCCTGTGCGTTAGCTTACAGGAACGAGTGTGTATTAAACAAAGGATAAACTTGCATATGGGTATTTATCTCTCTCTGGGTAAAACCCATACTAAGACATGAAAGGTAAAAGCTGCATTAATTACTCAAGAGGGATTCAAAGCTCAGCAGTTTACTAGGATTGAAGGATTTATTGAAAAACAGTGGTTCTCATGTGTAACTCCAGGCAATAAACCTATTTAATTAAAGGCTTAATCTTCTAGTTGACATGTTTGCTACTGTTCCAATAAAAAGCTTCATCTGTAGCCAATTTTTGTAACTATACAAATAATAGTAGAATCCCTCATCTTTGTTCAGTTTTTTAACTGTTTAATTGTATTATGTTGGTTATAGTATAAATATTTAAAGGACTTTTATGTCTTTAGGAATCAAAAGCTTTAAATTGTCTGTTTGAAAATATTTAAATGCAGGCAGTGTGTCTTCTTCCTTTTTCAAACAAAAGAATATTATTTTTTTTGTAATAGAGGTTTGCATTGATAACCGCATTTTGTATTGAGCACCCGTTTTTTAACAAATTTACCTCTTCAAGATAGGTAGAGCTATCTTACATAAGTATCATTAATTCAGTTTATGCAAAATTAGACTCTTCATCTTAGTGCTTGCTACTTAGCAATCTAATCATGATGTAGTATGAAGAAGCAGATTAGAAAATACTGAGAGAGGTAGTAGGAATAGTTAAACGCTTGGATTATTTTAGTATTATAAGATTCTGTAATGGGACTAAATGAAATATATTTAGCTGAGAAAGGAAGAAAATGAGAGAGAATTAACAAAGTGAAAAAAAATATATTAGATCCCGTTCTTTCTTAATCCTATTTCAGCAAACAAGAAAGGAGATGTTATTTATATGTTTTATAAATATATATGTGTATACACGCACATTGTATATGTGAGTGTAGGGTGTTACACTTGCCTTTCTCATGTGGGGAATGCTGTTATTCCCCATGATTATCTTTTAAGAATCAAAATAAGTACTAGAGTTGATAGTTATATTAAAGCAATCGAAGGTTAATCAAATCTTAAACTTCTCAGGTATAAATCAAGGAGAAAATCCTGTAGTGCTCTGTGGGAAAAATATTGAAGAAAACTGTTGCTCATGTGCTACGTTATTCCAAACAGGTGTTGGTCACTGCTTGAAACGCAGCTTAATCCAGTACAGTGTAATCAAGAGGTTTAGTGTAACAGCATCTTTCAACTAAATCTTTCCTTTACTGAGCTAGAACTTCAACTCGGGTCTCTAATCCAGCAAATACTTTAAGTCTTTTAAATTTCTATTTTTGGACTATTTATTTGAATCACATCTTTAATAGAAATGTTTGCTTTGCTTTGCTATAGGTTGGGACTCATCGGGAAGAAAGTGTCAGCCTCAACAGCAACCATTCAGTTCTTCCCAGTACAGTTTCTGCTCAGAGCACAGAACTAAATCATAAACCACAAGAAAGCTACAGAGGTAACTTTCCAGCTCTACTAAACGCTGAACAGGGTCTGCAATAATCCAGAGTCAGTGGGGCTGTAGGTTTTGGTAAACTTGTGTCAATGTGGGGGCTAGAGAAATAGATAATGTTGAGAAATAAAACTAAACTATAAATCGAACAAACCACCACTGCTGCAATGTCTGAGGGTGCCCCTGTGTCAGATTTGTCACGGTATAATTTTCAGCAGAAGACTCTGCGTTACAGGCATGTTCTTCAGCTTTAGTAGCCACAGCAGCATTTGTGGTGCTGCAGCCGTTTCCCAGTTGGCCGGGGGGCTGTGGGGTGAGCTCCAGCCAGATTTCAGCCGGGCCAATAAAAGGAAGTCATCCCACACAACTGTTTACAGTTGCCTCAATTTTTAGTCTAAATAAGTAAGGTATAGAAACCAGAATTCAGCTTACTTGTTAGTGTGTGTACACCATTTAGGGTTGTGTGTGTTGCACGTTTGGCCGAAGCCCAAGCCTGGATGTCCACGAAGCTCTGCCCTTGGGTTTGCAGCCCAGGCACAAGGTGCAAATTTCCTTACTTTGCTAAACGTCCTCTTGTCTTTAGCAGTGCCTTTCTTTGATTAAGTTGTTTCTGACCAAGCTGCTGTATGAATTATGATCCCTTTACAACTCGTGACATGTGTCCAAGTACAGCAGCGTTACCAGGACTTCTCTCATTTCTGCTGCCAGAGTGTAGTTCCTTTAGTTGTCTCCCCAGGCTTCTGCTCGGCTCTGGCCTCCCACTGACAGTGTCTGCTTGAGAGTTCCTCCAATGTTTCACTCCTGTGATACTCACCCTGATCTCTGGTTGCTTGCAGCGTTGTCAGGCGGCTTACAGAGCCAGACTGTGGCTATAGGGCCAACAGAAATCAAGTCTGAACATAAGGAGAAGGATGAAAATATACATGAGCCCCCCTCATCGGATGACATGAAATCAGATGATGAGTCCTCCCAGAAGGATATCAAGGTCTCATCCAGAGGCAGAACAAGGTGGGTTGCTGACATGAGCTAGGGAGTTTGTGCCTCATTAATGCTTTGGAGCATGTTGTCCTTAAGTTTGATAAATTTATTTCAAGGCCTTTGTGTTACCTCAGTGCATGTATTACTTGGCAGCTGAAACAGATAAACAGTTTACAGTACTTCTATCTATTTAAATATAAGACAGAGGATTTTCTGGGAAAATCACCTGGGAAGTATGACTTGTCCCACCTGGTATCTGCCTGTAGAGATAAGTAGTAAAAGATGGTGAGGGCCCAGCCCAGTACAGAGGGTGGGGGGAAAAAGGTACAATTTTGTGACAGTTTGTACCTGGGCCAGGGCTGCACCTGTAGGTGGGAGACAGGTGAGATGGAGAGCAGCAGCCCCATAACCCAGAAGCTAGGCTGGATCTGATGTATAAATTGGCTTTTTTAACACTACTTTGCCTCCTGAGCCACAGACAGAAAACCGTGGAGTTGACACCAGGTAAAATGCTTCTGGATCTCCCTGATAGGCCTGACACAAGCATGGAAATTTGAGATAACAGTAAACAATCAGCACTTTGCAACTGCAGGCAGCAGAGTCTATACCATCACATGCGACTAAGGGCATTTTTTTTATTAAGTATGAATTTTAGTAGGGCAGAGGTTTTGCAGAGTGTTAGACTTAGTTGGACAGTCTTATATTAAAAAAAAAAAAGTCTTTGCAACTCAGTGTAATTGTTTGAAGTGATAAAAAAATTTTAAATATAACTGAGCTCTCCACTAGGTATTAGAAGAAAAACGTAGTTCTAGAATTGGCCAGGAATGTCTTTAACAAAACCAAAACTTTTTAACAAGCACATTAAATTGAAAATCACTTGAATGCCTTTTTATATAAGCTGCTATATTGGAAACAAGTAAGAACTGTTTGACAAAAATGATTTATTCTTCACCTGACAAGCTCACTGACTTCTTTATTATTTGAATTTTTGTAATTGAGTACCGGAGTGAAGTTGGAGTTTAAATGCATCGCTTGCTTCAAAGGGCAGCGCATTGCCTCTACTATTCCTACTTACCATCCGGAGACAATACTCTGTGGGTATCCTTCAGGCAGAAACCATTTTACATTTATTTTTAGGGAAAGGCAGGAACCACAAGCGTTACCTTGAATACTTACACGTTGATACCTAATGCTTTCTTAGTTATCTAAATACACTTCAATATGAAATAGATTAAGTGGTGGGAAGAAGTTAAATTTCATCAACTGAAAATCTTTGAACGAGCAGCAGGATCACTTGTTTGCAAATCCCAGTGATATTTCAAGATACCCTTACTTATGCTTTCTTGCAGCAGTACTAATGAAGATGAAGATTTAAACCCAGAGCAGAAAATAGAAAGAGAAAAGGAGAGGAGAATGGCAAATAATGCTAGAGAACGCTTGCGTGTAAGAGATATTAATGAGGCATTTAAAGAACTTGGCCGTATGTGTCAGCTTCATCTGAAGAGTGAAAAGCCCCAGACGAAACTGCTGATTCTTCACCAGGCTGTGGCAGTCATCCTCAGTCTCGAGCAGCAAGTGAGAGGTCAGTCGCTGCCCCTGAGGCAGTTTGTTGGGTGGCTTTGTTCACACAACAGGGTCGGTCTCCATATCTGCACAGCTTGATACACGGCTTAAGTAGTTTGATTGCTGTTGTGTAACGATGTTGAAGTTCTTTATGAGAAACAAAATATTACTTAAGGAGGGGAGGGAAAGTGGGGGTATTAGGTTTATACTCTGAGTGTGCTTTTTTTTTCCCCCCATGCAATTAGCAGTCTCTTCACCTGAGTTTTCAAGGTACATGGATAAATTGAAATATTGTTAGATCTTGCTTTAAATTGTAACAAACACATATGTAGTAGCGCGGAGGCTTTAGCAAAAATTAGAAATCTATTTTAAGATGAACTCCACATAACATAAATACTGAAATGCAGTACTTTTTACTGTGTTTATTTAGGGTTTTGCACTAAATGTATACTGGGGAAGAGTATAATTCCTTAATTGAATCGGGGTTGGTTTTGTATCTATTTCCTTTCCCTGATTCCTTTAAATTTTTCTAGGAAAGGTACAGTAGGCCCATTGGTAGGTGCAAAAGGAAGCACTTTGTGCAGTTCACTCTCTTATGGAAAGATATTTCTAGGAATCACGTTTAGTTCTTCCGGCTGTTCCATTCCTGTTTGTTGGTGAAGCTACAGTTGACTTTTAGTCTCCCATTAAACTTCAGTCAAAGACGTGTGAAAGTTGGAGGCACCTCAGAAGAGGGGGGGGGCAGCTGGACCAGGGGCTGTAGGTCCCTTCCCACAGGAATTACTCTCATCTGTCCTGTGTCACTGGCAGTTACAGTTGAGTGTTCTCGTGGTTTGCTGGTCTGGAGTGGTCAATGACCATCTTCCTCGGCATCTCACTGACAGGAGTCCATCAAGTGGCTGGAGAAGTCTTTCAGATGTGGATGGTGTCAGTGGGCATATTGCTTAATGCGCTGCACCTTCGAATTGCTGATGTCACTGAATGATGTCACGGTTTTATTTTGTGCACCCCGGTTTTACTTCCATTTCCTAATTTGTGGCTTGCAATTGGCACAGGAGATCAAAGCAATTGATAGTTTATTGAAAGTGACAGAGTGAATAACTTCAGGCAAGCTGATGTACTGAGTAGTAAGGAGGAGATGCTGTGTTTTCAGGCTGAGTTTTATTGACCCAGTTTTCAATAAAGACACGCACTGTCTCCAGCCGGAGTTCTTCCAGGGCATGTAAAGCAACCAGTTACTGTGCACATGAGACACCAGCTACTGCCGTGGGAAAGTCCCTCTCTGAGACTGATCTCAGGAATTGTTTTGGTCTGAAAATGTTTGCTGTAGTCTGGAAGCTAAGGTTGAATATTATGAAGTCATCAGAATTAATCAAGCATGGTTTTTGTTTAAAACCCATCAAGTCCGCTCCCTGCTCTCACGGGTTCTGTAATCCACAAAGCCCTGTGTGGAGATGAATAAAGTCAATTGTGCCTTGGTCAGAGGCTTCTGAACCTTACATCCCTGATAGAAATCTTTAGGTAAATGTCCTACAGTTAAATGGGAGCAGTTCTCCAGGCAGTGCCAACTGAGTGCTTTTTGTCCCTGGCGTTTACATCTCGCCCCATCCTTGCTGTGCTTGGAGGAAGTCTGTCGGGAGCACACGGAGCTGCCGGTGGGAGAGGATGCTCCCCCTTTTCTCTTCTTCGCACCTGCTCCTGGGAGTGAGTGACCAGAGCTGCGTGTGGCGCCCAGAGGAGCCATCACCAATGCTTTGTGTAATTGTGTAGACGGTTTCCTCTCTCTGCTGGTAATGAAGCTGCTCATTTTGTGATTGGAGGTATTCAAAATGAAACATTTCAGATTTTAAGCTCTAACTGTAGGCTAGCAATTTTATCTTCATTTCCTAAATAGCTGTAAATTTTCTTCCTTTCAAAGTTTCCACATAATTAAATCTTCTTTAAAACTTAAAAGCAAGCCATGTTTAAACAAAGGAAACTGTGATTAAGAGAAGTTAGTGTGTTTTTTCCCAGGGGGCTCTTTGGGAGTGCTCATCCTTAAGAACTGCAGTAGGAGGCTGCTGACAATGACTTGGGTGAAAGCAGAATTAGCAAGTCTATCCAAAATGGCATCTGTCAGCTGGGCTGGACTCTGCCCCTGGGAGATGCACGGGGGCAGTGACTGGAGGGGCACCTGGGCAGTGCATGGGATGGGCTTGTGCGCTCTCTTTGGTTCTGGCCGTTCGCCTTACAGCTAGAATTGTATCTGCAAAATGGAACTCACTGACAGCTAGAAAAATGCCTAAAAAAATGTTGATTAAATTCAGTGTGTGCTGGTAGAATGTATTACATACTTTTTGTGTGTCTTTCTGGCCATTGTGATTTACATCTTTTTACATTTTGTTTCATGAAAAGGCATTTTGAAGAACAGAAAGAGCTGACTTTTAGAAGCTCTCAGTATTTGAAAACTCAACCCAAACCTACATCTATTGCAGCTAACTGGGGAACGTGCTGCTGGGAATGTCTTGATAGCTAGCCCGCAATGGGCTGTCAGAAAGTACTGGCTTTAATGTGAGAGGAAATACGTTTTATTGAAAAAAGAAAAAAAAATCCTTTAGTTCTGTGCTACTGTCATAGTTGTTCCATTCAAGCAAGATGGGCACAAGGTGATTTCACAGGTAGGAGGGTATGAAAAGAATTACCAACAGGACACTCCGCCTCCCCTGTTCTGACAGCTGATACTGAAGGGGAGGGAAGCAGCAGCAATGTTAGTTAAAGCAGCGTGAGGTCTGTCGGGTTGGTAAGATTTCAACACGCCAACAAAACAGAGAAATCTTTTTCATTATATTGTAAATTACAGACAGTTCTCATTTTGCACGTTAGCAACTTCTGGTTGCTAATGTGCAAAACAAGGGAGATGCTTTTTAAAAGTTTGTTGAAGGTGAAGTTAGGCAGCTGGTAAAGTTTGGGTGTTTGTTTTTTTTTAAAAGTATCAGTTTAGGAGATGCCTGGTAGGAGTTTGAGTAGCGCTTGTCTGCATTAGGCGCCTGCATTTTACCAGTGGGACGCGTGCAGTGAGAAGCGGGAAGCTGCAGAGCTGTTAGGCGGCAACGGTTCCTGTGTTGGTGTCCCCCTTGCTGTCAGCCTGTGGGATGTCAAGAGTCATTTTTCTGTTGCAGAACGAAACCTAAACCCTAAAGCAGCCTGCCTTAAGAGAAGGGAAGAAGAAAAAGTTTCTGCCGTATCGGCAGAGCCACCAACACCACACCCAGGAAGCCACCCTGGCCTGAGTGAAACTACCAACCCTATGGGTCATATGTGAACACCAGCCAGGTATGTCTTGGGGCAAAGGGGCTGGCTTGTGGAGCTTTTGAGGGGCTTAAATTGGAGATGTTGAGATACGTTTATTCTTAGCTGCTGGGCTGCGCTAGCACCAAACTTCCTGCTGCTGCGAAGCATTTCTGTATTTCTGAGCACAAGCAAAAGCACGCGGATTTGTTTAGTTCTATAATAACACAAAACCTCAAGAAATTGTCTTTAAAGTCTCCTCACTTCCGCGTTGTTGCCAATGGCTACATCTCTTGGCTCAGGTGGCCTTCTTGGCATGACATCAGAGGGATAGTTAAAAGCTTGCTCGATAAGCCAGGCATAACAAGAGATGAGTTACACATCTTTAAATGGTATAAATATCGCATTAGTTCATTTAAAAATCCACGTATTGTTTCCTAGTGCTGATGCCACCAGTTAGAGAGACCTCTCATCTCAAAGAGATTTGCTGTCTGGCTTAAGGCCAGTCATTCTGACTCCTGTCATTTGCCCACGAGAGATCTCCAACCATCTGAACTCACAATCGGTATCAATGGAGATAGTTGAGATTTAAAAAGCAAAGCTTTCAGCTCTGCAAGATAAGTTGGTGTTTCTATAAGCCCCGTGCAGTCCAACATGGGATAGTTCATTTAAAACGTGCTGATGGGGAGGCCTTACGGGGATACTTGGCTTTGGGGTTCATTACATGTTGTTGGTTGGTTGGATTTTTTAAATAATTGGGAAAAAATGGATTTTGAGAAGCAAAAATTCTGAGTATTCTATGTCTTTTAAAACAGTAGAATTGTTGCCACTTTCAAAAAGGGTAAGAGATTGAGCTCAATGCCCTTATTTTAATCTGTAACCAAATTGTGTGGTTTGGGAGGTTTGTTGTTGTGGTGCCTGTAGGATGGTTTGTTTCTATTTTAGCTGAAGATCAAGGCACGAATCTTACCAGAATGAATCCATGAATCCCATGGAAGCTTATTACTCCCCGGTGTTCCTTAGAAAGCAGCAAAATGGCATTTACCACCAGGACTGACTGGAGTCAGTCTCCAGTCTCCAATCTTCTCCAATCTCCAGTCTCCAATCTTCTCCAGGACTGGAGTCAGTCCTTCTTCCCCGTCCCGTCCAGGCAGCTTCTTTCTTAATAAGCAAAATGGTTTTTTTTTTAGGAAAACAAGGTGCTTTGAATTTATTTATTTAATAGCAGAGCAATAGGCTACTTCTGAATCGTCAGATAATTCTAGATTTACAGCAGAATTTATAGTCTGTTCTTACCTTGTTAACTGAGTGGGGCACTTCCAAAAGTTTACTGTATCCATGCTTTTTTAATAGCAGCAACTTTGTAAGATGTTGGCATGAGGAGGCGGCACAGGCCCACCTGTCAGATTCACCCTGGGGCTCTGGGAAGAAGGCGCTCTCTCTCAAGGCCACTCTGATTTTCTGTTGTGCTGAACTGACTGAAAATGCCATAAGATACGGTTTAAATTAGTTCTCTGGATGTGATATTATGCTGCTTGTTGATTCTTTTCCTAATGCTTATTTCTTCTCCCAAATTTCTAGAATTGCAGAATTATTGGTAGGATACACAGAAGGTGACCTTTCTTCACAAGGACACAGACAACTAACATTATATGAAGACACAAACCTGACAGGAGAAAACACTTGAAGCAAGAAACCCAAATGCAATCTTATGATCAAAGCTACTGGTCAACACCTGCATCAGGATTGAAGACACCAGGTCTTCAGACAGAATTTCAGCCCAGAATTTCATACTCTGAACATATCATTCTGTTGCAAGCAGTGTGTCGCTTCTGCACAATCAGAGACTGTTGTGATCTCTCCACTCATTGTGGAAGTTGCCTTGTGCCTAAACTGAATTGACAAATGCATTGTAACTACAAATTTTATTTATTGTTATGGAACTGTAAAGGTCTACATATAAAGGGAAAAGTTAACATGTTAAAAGCTGATGAAATTTCAGCTGGATGCCAGCATTTACTAAAGCTGTTCACATTCAGAGAACAAAGCAGTGACAACCGTCGACCCGTAGCATTCCCAGCAAACCTATTAGTGTCTTAAAAAAGGAAGGGAAAAGTCTTTTGTTGTCCTTTCCTCTCCTTTTGCCATATGACTAGTGTTTTCCATGCAATAGGAAACTATTCCTTGGTAGAGCTTTTTTTTTATGTTATTTTTGGTCTCTGGTAATCTGAACAGTTATGGTCATAGTTGCCCTCCCTGCCGCGAGCCAGCAAGAGGCCTCCTGACGGCTGCGGGCAGGAGCAGTGCTGTGACCATAACATTTCTTGGATTTAAAAAGCAATTTTTGTTTTCCCTCAGACTTTCCTCAAACTTTTTTTTTTTTTTTTCCTAATTATAAACAAAACCTTTTTAGGCTTCTAGGCTTCATAGTAAAGCTTGTAACGTGAAGTGTAAATTGGGTGGGGAGAATCTACTTTGTTAGAGTTGCTTTGTTTTCCGAGCAGTAAGTACTACATATAGTACATGTAAAGTGTTAGCTGTACGTAAGCACAAAATGCATTAAAATACAAAGGAGATTTTTTTCAGGCTGTAATTGTGGTGAATAGTAAAATCCTAAATTCACCGTGGCAGGTAGTGTGATGCTGTAACCACCAGTAAGGTGGGCTTTACTTACGTAATGGAATCTAAGAGCAATGGTCACCGGTTTTTCCTTACCGTACACGTTAATTACCTTGTCATTTCTGTGTGGCTTCTCAGAGGAGAAAAACCAACAGTGTGAATCTAATGCAAACGCCCCCTCCCAAGCCATATTAGCATTAAACCTTTAAATGTTTCTCCACCGGAACAGTGTCCATAAGTATTCCTTTGTCACAGACGTGCTGAAATGGTTAAAATCCCTTGAAGCTCCCATGGAAAGTGTCTTCCACTGCAATGACCATGGGAGGAGATTTCCCCAGCCCAGGTTGTCGGAGCTGTTGTTTCTATAGTGCATCTCTCGTCACTGGCAATTGGTTCACATGCAAAACAGGAACAAACCAGTAATTTTTATGAAGTTGTTTAATTTGAAAGAACAAAAGACGGATTGTTAATCAAATGAATTTACGCTCATGTTTTGGATGGTTCCTCACAAACCAGTTTGTGGAATTAGTGGACTCATTTCTCTTACTTTAATTTGCATATATCATCGAGTAAGACCTGATTATATCTGTGGCCTTGTTCTTCATTTCAGTGTTTATCAGCTAAACGAATTTGTTGCTTATGACGTGTGAAAGTGATCACGTGCCACTGCCTGGCCTTTTTCCTTCTAAGCTTGTTGTCTTTTTGGCTATATTAGACTTTGCAGTATGCCCAGAAGCTTTCCTTCATAAAATAGAAAGAAAAAAACATTTGGCTTATTTTTCACTGTAGCTAGTCTTTTATACAATAATCTTGTAAGAAAATTTCTTGAATTCTAAATATTACTCTTTCTAGATTTTTGAAATCGAAAAAGTTTTCAGTAAAAAGTTTCTTACTTTATTTTACTATATTAGGTAGTAAAAATGTAGGGTTATTTACCATAACCTGTTCATTAATATCAGAAATTTACAATAGCATTGTAAGACCATAGTAGGGTTCTAGCATACCGTGTAGTACCTATGGAGTATTGTAAGAGCTAATTGTCCGAGATGAATTGCTTCTCATCTTGTTCTCCAGTTTCCATTGTTGGTTTATTGCAGATTTGTACCCTGTGTCAAATTTCAAGGTATTGCTGATAAACCTTTCCAACCAGCAGCAAGAAGTTCAAAAAATTTCTGTCAATGTAACAGAAAACACTATGTATATAACATTTATGTAGCAATAAATGTGCCATCTTTTTTTAACATGGTAAATCAGTGAGTTTTTTACATTTCTCTCTCCTCATAGGTAATGCGTTGCTTGAAAAAGACCGGCAAAAGCAGCTTCTGCCTTTACCTGAACCAAAGCCAGCGTGGGCTCCAGAGGCAGGCAGCAGAAGCCACAGGCATGGGAAGGGCTGTGCTGTTCCCGGTGAGGCCGGGGCAGACACTGGGAAGGGCTGTGCTGTTCCCGGTGAGGCCGGGGCAGACACTGGGAAGGGCTGTTCTGTTCCCGGTGAGGCTGGGGCAGACACTGGGAAGGGCTGTGCTGTTCCCGGTGAGGCTGGGGCAGACATTCCCGGGAGCTGAGGGGCAGCCCCTCACCAGCCTGAGAGGGATTGTGCGGGCACAGGGACACCGGGAGCAGGGGCCCATCCCGCAGGCACACACCACCTCCTGTACCTTGCCTGGCCCTCAGACAGGCTTCCTGCAGCTGAGCCCCTTTATGTGCTTTGAAGTTGGGTGCTGAGTTACTTCTGAATTGACTGATGCCTCTGTGGAGGTTTTATCGCAAAGAAGAGGGGAGGGAAAAAGTCTGTAGCTCAAGCTTGAAATTAAAATTTTCATTTTCTACATCTTTTCTGTGAGCGCAAGCAAAAGAAACTGGAAGTGCCGAGTGTCCAAGGTATACCCAGACCGCAGTGAAATCTTCATGCAATGCCTAGTGCGCAGCTGTTGAAGCCACAAACCTCAAGCAACAAGCAAACTTTATAGAAGCCTGACTTTTTCCAACTGTTCTCTACATAAATATCCCTGGGAAAAGCACATCAAAGACAAGGGCAAATAGAGATCCTATATATATGAAGTTTGGATGTTTATCTGACTGCGGTGTGTGTCAGTACGGCTGCCACGTGCCTGATACTGTCCTTTGTAACCTTAGAAACTAATGATTTGGTGAGATGTACTTTACATGGTAGAAGAGTTGGCAGCAGGCACCTACAGGCACGTCTCTAACCTGCCAGCACTTTTACTGCAGGCGGATCCCTAATGTGGCCTGGCCAAACACGGGAGGTGACATTTGGCCATGTCAGTGTCACTTGGTGTGGCTGCTGTGGTAGCTGTGGGAGAGGTGCCCCGGTGCCTTCCCCAGTGCACCTCCTGACTCCCTCCAGCAAGAATTCTAAATCCATTGTCACTCCCTCCCCCCTTCTCTGAGTGGCAGCTACTACAAGTTTGTCACTTCTTTCAAAGTAAAAATGGCATTTTCCACTTCATCTTTCCTTTATGCGCTGCTGCTGGCCTTTGTGTGTGTGTGTGTAAGATGCACACTGGGATACTTTTGTTAAAAATGATTCTGCCAGAATGAGCATTTGGACTATTGTAGGAAAGCTTTCCTGTAAATCTAAAGCATTGGGAAAGGCTTGAAATGGGCTCTTCCCACCCGCCCCCCACCCACCCTTTGGAGTAGA